>MU159286.1:68305-111466 GCA_015888305.1 Antheraea pernyi | reverse complement strand
GGGGGGGGGGGGGAGAGGGATGGGAAGGTGTGTCTCTGATGCTCTGACGAAACGCTAAATGCGTGCACTGTTACTTGACGTGGGTGTTTCTGTGTGTCGGTTGCATTCATGCTGAAACCAGTAATAGCTCCAGAATGCCTCTACCACTAAATGTAACTATTTATGTTTTGTAAAAATATATATTACGAAAGGATAAACTCGATCGAGTTTGTTACCGGTTCTTCTCGATGACTGGGTTGTTTGTCCGAACCGGTGGTAGTATTGGCGTTCATAAGTGCCCTCTCGGGGCCTAAATTGAATAAAGTGTTATTGATCTCGTCTGTAATCGTAATTATCATGGCAGTCGTCAGGATCTGAGATGACTGTCGTGGCGTTTATGATCTTCCCCGCGAAGACGAACAATTACAACGTGGAAAGTCTTCGAGGGCACGCTGTCACTAAAGCCTTGAGGGACACTATACACGATATACAGCAGAAGGTCGGGAAGAGGATGTACGACATTTGTCTCAGGTACCTATCTATTTTCTATACATACTCGTATAATAAGAACGCGAATGTAACGTGTGTGCACAATTAAGATTTTCGTAAAAAAAATTGTTGCAGGTGTCTAGGAATCATTACATAGTATAAAACAAAGTCCCTTACCGTGTATGGCTGTCTGTCTGTTCGCGATAAACTCAAAAACTACTGAATGGATTTTGAAGCGGTTTTCACCAGTGGATAAAGTGATTCATGAGGAACGTTTTAGTATATAATTAGTCAAGGATTTTTTTATAATCAGGGCGGGACAACGTCTGCTGGACCCGCTAGTAAGTAATATAATGCATTTAAATCATATTTAGAAATGTCTCTCTGTCTCTTTGTTTGAACACTCATCGCTGCTAAAGTACACGATAAAAGCCCTCCGATTTTACTCTAACTGTCGCATAGCCGCATACCCGAAAGTGCAAAGAGCAAAGTTATAAGAAATCGTTCTATACATACAATAACAATGTAAATCTAGCGGGTCTGTAGTTTTTAGATATTTGTGAAAAAAAAAATGTTGCATGTGTCCATAAATAAGTAATGAAACACATATCAATCGTTTTTAGAAATGTCTCTCTGTTTGTACGAACACGCATCACAGCTGAAATACTGCAGAATCATGAAACATATCTTCGAGTAACATTTAGCCTTTCTTTTATTAAAATCGGTCCACTCTATCAAAAGTTATTGTCGTTTTAATAACTCGCGACTTGAGTACGAGAGAAAAGGAGATAAGTAAATGGACTTAATACATTCAGATAACTTTATTAATCGCTATTCTTTACACAAGGATCCACGCGGACGAAGTAATGAGTAGGTACAGCTAGTTGTTTTAAAAATATCGGGCGTTCACCCGATCCCTTTCCATATGTCTAAAAGTTTTGTAATCTTCCTACTCTAAATCAAAATCGAGAATTGTTTATACAATTTAGGCGCTGCGAGGACGCTAATGAATGACAAAGCTACCATATCGGGTCGGACGAACAACCTAGGAATCTATAAATAACGCTTCACTGGACTTTTGTCAAAAATTTTAACCAGTTTAACATTTTTTCAACCGCTGAGCTACCATTATTAGTTCGTGTTTGTACTGTTATTATTAATTGTTATTTTATTACTTTATAATCACTTAAGTAACAATTAAAAGACTTGTTTGTACCTATAAATTCTTCCGAAAATTATGTGAAAATTAGTTTTTTATTTAATAGTATATTACATACACTCAGATAACTTTATTAATCGCTGTTTTTTTACATAATATTTCACGCGGACAAAGTTGCGGGCACAGCTATAATATATAAAAATCCAGTGTCATGATGTTGGTCTACGATGAACTCCGAAACTACTCGACCGATCTTCACGAAACGTTGGCATTTGTATATAATTTGGTCCAACTTGAGCGATAGGATAATTTATATTTCCATTATTGACCTGAATACTTTTTTAATTACAAATTAAACTATTGCTATTGTCATTAATAGCAATAATATTAACGTCTTTAACTGTTCATACAGTAAATATCGCTAAGATCTGTTTAAATAATATGCGTGTTGATTTGTTTGTTAAATTATAATTTTCATTCAGTTTATTTTGTTAAGATAGTGCTGAAATAAAATATGGCGCTATATGTTCACATCTGTAAAGATGCTTCACACTGTCCTTGATTTGTGGGTCATTAGATTTATGTAATATTTTGTGAGAGCGTCGCAATGAACTAATAAATAGATAGTTGTCAATGTTGATTATTGTTGTTAGTTATAAGTTTCACCAGTCTCGAACAGATGGCGCTTTAAATTAGTCTGTTGACAGAAAACTATCTCCTATCTAAAAAATATCTCCATTGCAATAAAAAGATTATTCCCAAATCGGCTTATAAATGACGAAGTTCTGAGTTGATAAACAATATTTAGGCCACGCCTACCACCGGTGATACACGTTAAATTTGTTATTTAGGCCATGTGTCCCACCGGTGGTACATGTTAAACTTGATCTTTATAGGTCACGTGTACCACCGGTGGTACATGTTATAATTTATATTTAGGCCACGTGTCCCACCGGTGGTACATGTTAAACTTTATATTTAGGCCACGTGTACCACCGGTGGTACATGTTAAACTTTATATTTAGGTCACGTGTACCACTGGTGGTACGCGTTAAACTTCATCTGTAGGTCACGTGTAATTGAATATTATATTATACCTCTATTTTTTGTCAAAATATGAAATGGCCTTAAGGTCATGTCAAGTAAAAATGCTTTGGCACGGAACTTGTTAAAGCAATACAACCGAATTAATAATCACTTACTTGAAGTCTGTTGAAAATACACAGTTCTCGTGAGAGAAAGAGGGCGAAGTCGCGAGCATGGTTAGTTTATAATAAATGTCCATCCCAGGGGGCAGTTGCCGGATACGTCGGACCTCCTGCACAAAGAGGACACGGTGCGGCTCAAACGTTGTATATATGGACTCCAGAGGGACGGTCTGCCTCCAGTGACGACGCATAATGTTGTAAGTTTATTGTTAAACTAGCTGATACCCGCGGCTCCGCACGCGCTTTTTAAAAAATGTATTAAAGAAATGGAAAATTGTGAGTGGGTGTGTACATTACAGAAAAGTTTTTTCAAAAACATTTGTAACTACGACACTCACGCCAACTGTAACATGTAACGTGTACATTAGATATATGAATACAAATAGTATATCGAGTGGGATGGGATTTATCATCAGCAACATAACTGGAACTTCAACCTACTATATACCAAACTCAGTACTCACTAACACTATATAAGAAAGTAATGAAAATTATAAGCTATACATTATCGAACAATATATCTTAAATCTTTTATTTTATAGATAGATATAATATGCCCGTATTGTCGGTATACTTAAGTTATTCTTATACGTTGCTATAATAACTGAGTTATGTAGAAGCAAACGTGGTAAATAAGACAATATGGCCGCCAAATTGACCAAAAAGATGATATAATTCATATTACATACAAATATATGACTTTCAATTATGTATATTTATTCTTGGAGTCAGTAAGGCACACGTCTCACGTCATCAATTTCACATGGACTAATACATAGGTAGCAGTTAATCACTACATAGTGTACCAATTCAAATAAAAAGAGAATCATTAAAATCGGTTCATAATTAACTAAAATATCGATTAACATGCATGAAAAATATATATACAACCGAACATAGTAACCTCCTCCTTTTTCGAAGTCGGTTAAAAAAGTCCTCTGTCAGCTTATCTGTTCGCGATAAAGTCAAAAACTACCATTTTCATGCTGTTTTCACCAGTAGATAGAATGATAATTCATGGGGAAGGTTTAGGTATAATTTGTCAAAGTTTTCATTTTATTATCCGGGCGCGACAACGTCTTCCGAGCCCGCTAGTTATCTGCCCGTAAAAGCCCCGTGAAAGTCGGTCCAATCAATTAGGAGATAGTAGGATATTGCGGACAAAGTCTTGAGAAACAAAATAAAATAGTTACTTCTTATAAGGTGAGTTATCTTCCAGTGAAAGTCCCGTGAAAATCAGTTCAAGCATTACGGATATTCCACTGCGGCCGAAGGCGAATAAAAAACCTAAATTACTTTTTATAAGGTCTGTTATCTACCAGTAAATACCCCGTGAAAATCGGTCCAACCATTTTGGAAATAGCCATGCGGACGAAACCGCGGACAAATAAAATAGAATATGTCAACCGCTATAATTTCGGCTATCTGGCAGTAAAAAGTAAAATTCCCGTAAATATAGGTCCAGCCGTTTTGGAGATTACCCGCAACAAACAAACAAACAGAGAAATATACTAATATAAAAATATAGACAAAGTATAAAGAAATTTTTTTTTGTTCATTTGTAGCCTTAGCCATTCATCAAAAAGTTGTTATTTTAATTGTACATACATAAACTTTATTTTTATAATACGTAATAGAGAACAAATAAAAAATTAGAAATAAAAGTAGTATAAACTTTTTCCATAGGAAAACAAAATAAACTTCGAAAATGTTTGCGATAGAAACTTACCACGTTACCATGGCAACGTATATAATACTAACGCTAACGAAATCTTTATTTGAACAATTTTGTTTTATGATTATGAAGACTAAGAAAATAATAATGATGGATAAAATAATGTACGACATATTATATAGAAGATTTGGCGCTTATGCCTTTATTGTAACTTAGACATGGAATAAAATTGATTAAAGGATATATAAGAAATACCTATATTGACAACTTCAGAATTGGCAGTATGGATTAATTCCTTCGCCTGTCCTATTGAACGAATATTATTACTACTACTAACGAAATCTCTCAAAAGGAAAAAAGTGCCCGATTTTGAAACGTTCTTCATTGGTGCTCTGCTTCTATTGGTCTTAGCGTGATGATATATAGCCTGTAGCCTTCCTCGATAAATGAGTTATTTAAAACCGAAGGATTTTCTCAAATCGGACTGGTAGTTCCTGAGATTATTAATTACTTTTTTAAGGTCTGTTATCTACCAGTAAATACCCCGTGAAAATCGGCCCAAAGTAATGCGGACGAAGCCGCGGACAAATAAAGTAGAATATGTCAACCGCTATAATTTCGGTTATCTGGCAGTAAAAAGTAAAATTCCCGTTAAAATAGGTCCAGTCGTTTTGGAAATTACCCAGGACAAACAAACAAACAGACAAAATATAATAATATAAAAATATAGACAAAGTATAAAAAAAGTTTTTTTTGGTCATTTGTAGCCATATCCATTCATCAAAAAGTTGTTATTTTAATTGTACATACACAAACTTTATTTTTATAATACGTAATATAGAACAAATAAAAAATTGGAAATAAAAGTAGTATAAAATTTTGAATACGAAAACAAAATAAACTTTGAAAATGTTAGCGTTGATACTTACCACATAACTTCAGAATTGGCAGTATGGATTAATTCCTTCGCCTATGAACTATTTGAATAGGAAAAAAAAACTTTGAAAATGTTAGCTTTGATACTTACTACATAACTTCAGAATTGGCAGTATGGATTAATTCCTTCGCCTGTCCTATTGGACGAATATTATTACTACTACTTACTACGTTACCATGGCAACGTATATAATAATAACGTAATCGCTCAAAAGCAAAAAAAGTGCCCGATTTTGAAACATTCTTCATTGGTGCTCTGCTTCTATTGATCTTAGCGTGATGATATATAGCCTATAGCCTTCCTCGATAAATGAGCTATCTAAAACCGAAAGACTTTCTCAAATCGGACTGGTAGTTCCTGAGATCATAGCGTTCAACCAAACAAACAAACAAACAAACAAACAAACTCTTCAGCTTTATATATTAGTATAGATTGTGTAAAAAGGAAGGAAGTGGGAAGGCAAGAAAGTGGGAAGGAAAGAAAGTAGGAAGGAAAGAAAGAAAGAGGGAAGGGAAGAAAGAAATATGTAATTAACACGCATACGATACATATTAAGTCTTCACATGTGACATTTTCGTTTTATATAGAGAAAAAAACGTAACAAAAAAAATAGGTTTTGAACGTATTTTGGTTTCGATCATTCATACATTGTTCCATATACTGAAAATAAGTTCTCTGAAAATTCAAGGCTTTAATTTGAATTTTAACTATGCTTTTGTTTTATTATAGAGTTTTTCCTTGTGAAATACATTAGGGATTTAGGTGTTTGCTTCAATTTCCTATTATTTTGTGACGTCTATTGCTACTGTAATGGACTAAAATGCAATTTGAAGACAATACAAAACTCTCTGTACCAACAGTTGATTTACGGCAACTCGTATATTTTGGTATATATAAACAACATGATTCTACGATATAGTGTAGTTTTTCGCATTTTCCGCTGAAACAACCAACATATGAGAAATAATGAATAATGTGATTTCCAAGGAAATTTATTTATCTATAAAAAAATCGTCGTCGTATCGAACATGATAAGATTTATGGCTGAAAAGATATTCAGCATATATGCCCGTTACATTTCACTATAGACATACAATAAACTAAATCCAATTTTATTCGCCCCTAATGTTTTAAGTTACTATTTGAGATCTTCAAATTGTGCACATGTAAAATACTAGCCTCTGCCCGCGACTTCGGCCGCGTGGAATAGTTAGGAAAATAACCCCGATTTTGAATCATTCTTCATTGGTGCCTTGCTCCTATTGGTATTAGCGTGATAATATATAGCCTTTAATCTCCCACGACAAATGAGCTATAAAACACTGAAAGATTTTTTTAAATCGGACCAGTAGTTCCTGAGATTACCCCCTATAACGTCACAAATTCATAAACTTTACCTCTTTATAATAAGAGGAAAATAATGCCGATTTTGAATCATTCTTCATTGATGCTTCGCTTCTATTTGTCTTAGCGTGATAATATATAGCACATAACCTTCCACGATAAATGAGCTATATAACACTGGAAGATTTTTTTTATCGGACCAGTAGTTCCTGAGATTACCCCCTACAACCCCACAAACTCACAATTCGGCTGAGTGCCTTAAGCGCTCGCCTTAGTAGTCCGGTGAAGCTGTTAAGACATTGCTAGGTCAATAGCATAGTCAGTTCGAAAAAAAAAGCCACAAACTCACAAATTCACAAACTTTACCTCTTTATAATATTACTAGCCGACCCGTGCCCACCTCGTTGGGCGGTAATACGTACGCGTGGAATGGTTATTTTGCGCTAAAACGCAGCGGAAGCTTTGAAAAGGAAGAAATACCCCGATTTTGCAACATTCTTAATTGCTGCTCCGCTCCTATGGGTCTTAGCGTGATGATATATAGCCTATAACCTTCCCTGATAAATGAGCTATATAACACTGAAATAATTTTCCAAATCGGACCATTAGTTCCTGAGATTACCCATTACAACGTCACAAACTCACAAACTTTAACTCTTTATAATATTAGTATAGATTTGTATAGATGAAGAGCGTAAAAAAAACTAAAGCCGGCTTACTAAACTTATGAACGGCATAATTTGAACTTCATTCTCGGTGTATAAAAAATGAAAATCTTAAAAAAAATCAAACATGTTATTTGATTGAGGAAGGCGTTACTTTGCGGAAATCCATCATTAGATATTATAGTGGACGCTACTTTGCACTTCCGCTTGGAATAGATTGGCAGCTACCACGTCTCACTGCAACAGAAAACCCTCTGCTTTTATTTGTCCCAGTGTACCTTTTTTTATATCAAAAGGAGGCAAACGAACCGGTCACCTGATGATAAGTGATCACCACCGTCCATAGACACTAGCTACACCAGGGGAGTCGCAAGTGCGTTGCCAGCCTGTGTATGGGCGAGGGCGAATAGGGAAGGGGAAAGGTGGTGGGCCTCCGGCGTTGTCGCTGACCGAACGAAACGCAACAATGCAAGCACTGTTACTTCACGTCGGTGTTTCTGTGAGAATGTGGTACTGACCAGGACGAGCCGACCCATTAATGTTGAAACTAGTAATAGCTACAGCGTGGCTCTACCATCTACAAAAGTGAACAACAAGTTACACCTGAAACTAGTTATAGAGAGAGCGAAATATTAGTAACCGACGTGAAGTAACAGTGCTTGCATTGTTGCGTTTCGTTCGGTCAGTGAGAGCGCCGGAGGCCCACCTCCCCTCCCCTCTCCTCTCCCTCTCCTCTCCGTCCTCTAACCCTTCCCCCCAAAGGGTGGCAACGCACTTGCGACTCCTGTGGTGTTGTTAGTGTCCATGGACGGTGGTGATCACTTAACATCAGGTGCCCCACCTGTTCGTTTGTCACCTATGACATAAAAAAAAAAAACTATTAACTTTTATTATTTTAGTTACTAATATTTCGCACTCACTCTATTCCAAGCGGAAGTGTAAAGTAACCTCCGCTATAATATTAAACATGTTATATGAACGATTAACATTGGATTTATCTCATTTTGAAATGGAACGAGTCGTTTTAAGAATATATTTTCCGGGTATTGATAAAAATAAATTTCCAAAACCTTAGGAAATAAATGGATATATTAATATTGCCTCGATCTTAGGTCGATGACTGGAGCGATCCTGTACTAAATGCAATAAGAAGATGCCAGCTCTTCAACACTGTCAACGATCGAGTCAAGGTGAGGTTTTGTTGTCACATTCCCACGGTCTCCTTCTTGCTCATTTGCAACTGATAATAAATCACTGCTATTAAGAGTTATCTGTTAGTCACCCACAGTTATAACAAATATAACACATTATAACAGAGTAGCGTGGTGAAACGTGACGTTAGTATAACTATGTCACGGTGAAATGATTATTTATCGTTGCTATTTCACAGGTGATCTGTTAAAACCTGCTATATTTTAAATATAACGGTTATTGTAACTGTTACTGCCGCTTACTATGTGCCTTTTGGATGTTATGTTGAATAGTTTGCTCTATGTAACGATTTCGCTATGAAAATAAATACAAAACCTATTATTTCATTCACATCTTACTTTTAACCAGTTGCCTTTCTAGTACACACACTGCAATTAACTATCAATATACCGCCTGAATGGTTGAAGAGTAACAACATTCACAGAGGTTACTGAGTACTCGTTTCTGGTTCTAAATCTATTAAAAAAATAGGTGCTTAATATTTGACCTAATTATCTCGAGAAACACAAAACTGATATTCACTTAATATCAGATGATTTACGTTGTAACGTGTTGGTGTAATAAATACAGACGCGATGACGTCACGCGATTTAAACTGCCGCCCCCCCCCCCCCCCCCCCCCCCCCCCCCCCCCGGTCCGTGCTCCGAACCGCTTTGTTCCACCGTGCCTCATTCCCAGAGTAAGCCGTATCGTAATGATTAACCTTGAAACGCACCCTTTCACATTCATGTTCATTGAGCCTAGGTGTCGTTATGTCTTTAGGTTTCATGATGGTTCCCGTACTTTTAAAAGTTTTACAACAAACTTTAACTAAGGTTATCTTTGTTGTTTATTAGTATTTGTTTTAATATTATTATTTTATATGTTAAATTTGACCATGAACTATCAAACGATTGAATGTTGTTACCATTTAAACAGTCACCGGGTATACTGAAGAGGATTCATATACCTGTCTAGTAGGTATATGAATACAGCGAATGATAATATAATGAAATCAAATTATTAATTAAGGGCAGGCGTTTTAGAACAGTAATATCACGACCACTGTTATTTTTCACATATGTGATATTTCACATATCACCTTGCGATTTATATGGATTTGGATAATGATCCAAAAGCTTCTCGTCTCCAGGTGATCTTCCATCCTGAGTTTTTGACGTCAACGAATCCACTCTTTGGACTGGATTACGAGGAGTTTGTACGTGGCTGCCATTTGGGGGTGTTCCCATCATATTACGAACCTTGGGGCTACACCCCGGCGGAGTGCACAGTCATGGGGATACCAAGCATCACCACCAATTTGTCAGGTAATTTCACAGACTGGACGTTTTTTATTTATTTATAGGTTGTCCCGCCTAGATAATAAAAAAACCTTGACAAATTATATACCTAAACCTTCCTCATGAATCACTTTATCTATTGGTGAATACCGTATGAAAATCCTTTCAGTACTTTTTTCAGTTTATCACGAACAGACAGACAGACAGACATACGCAGTAGAGAACTTTGTTTTACAATATGTCATGATATGAAAATGATCTCTGTGAGTTATTTTTACGAGACTGTCATATACGATTAAGGACTTGTCTCTAGGCATTTTTGAAGTGAAAATTTCTAAAGGCGCGTTGAGCGGTATTTTTGGCAGGAGATACATTTGTAATTTCTATATATATATTTTTTTTTTTATATATATATATATATCAGAATATATATGTAGAACGTGTAGAGCAGAGAGCACACGGATGGCATTATCCTCCATTTGTATGTAATTTCACAACACGACCGACACTATGAAATGAAACGACGACTTCTTCGATTCTTTATCTTTTAATACTTTTACTATAATCTCAGAGACAACGCCCTCAGAGAAAATAATTATCACTTTGCGACAATAACGATAGATCTCACGATCTCAAACACAATGATGAATAAAATGAATCTTGCACAAACTCTTGCAAGCACTAATAAAGGAATCGCCTACCTTCACCTACCGACAACCCAAGTGAAGGTAGTCTTAGTTTAACGAGTACTTAACCTACGATGTTGTACGTAGTTTTACGTTGTCATTAATTATCTTAAAACAATTCACCGTTGTAACAACCGAAGTACTTTACAAATCCTTATTTGCTATAAAACTCATTTTAGATCGATAATTATTATATTAATTACAAATTAATAGTACAAATAGCAACTTTACTATTCTATCTCGACTGCACATAGACTGTATTTCCGGTTATAATAAATAACAAAAGGTTCCAAATGTTACTTAAATCTAGAATAATCCTATTACTATTTCACAAGTCGGATTTTAATTATCGTTACATTAATTTAGGTGTGCTTTAAATCAAGACTCAAATCAAGTTACAAATGTTATCGTACGACACACATTTTCTTAAGATGGTGTCACGCGTCGAGTGTGGAGTGACACCGGTTTATTTAGCGACTTCTATCAGCGCTTATGTGAATAAACCTGTGGAATTCTTAGAAGTTATGAACAGTTTAATCTAACCTAAATTACTCAATAATTTAGAACAAATCACTTTAATCATAATCAAATAGAAGAGCATTAACAATACTTTTCCGGTATTGATTAACATAGAAAATAATAGATGGCGGTGTTAGTAAACACCTATGATAATTCGAATCTTTGTAAGATTCTGTAAGAAAAATATGCGTTACTATTTATGTGTTAATTTCGACTGCTGAATGCTCCGACTTCTGGATGCGCCCACTATGACATATATATATATTAGAATGCTCATAAACTATATACTATACTAATATAAATTGTATAGATTTTTATACTATACACACAAATATGTATCCTTTCGTGTACGATTTTACTTAGAAATCACGTGATAAATGATTTTTAATATCACATAATAAATAACCGTGATACGTGAAATATTTCATTATTAGTGCGATGCGAATTAGAATATTAGTCTATTAAACCATTGGTTGTCGTTCCTGTTTGCAGGTTTCGGCTGCTTCATGCAGGAGCACATAGCTGATCCCATGTCCTACGGTATATATGTAATAGACCGACGCTATATATCGCTAGAGGGCTCTGTCCAACAGCTCGCTCAGTACATGTTTGATTTTACCAAGTAAGTTTATTTTAACTAATATTATAAATGTGAGTATGCCTGTTTGTTTTCGTAATTGACAAAGGCGAGTAGAGTATTAGAAAAAGACATTATTAGAAATTACTTTAACCCCGGCTGTGATTTGAAATTCTATGAAACTAAAAAGAGATGAACATACACATTAATAGGGCTTAACATACGAGAAAATGAGATAAAATATGTTGTACAGTGCTTCGTATATTAGCGGTCTCCCTTAAAAAAAAACACAGACATATACATGTATATCATTGAATGTGCGAGGGAATGAGATAGAATATATTGTACAGTGTTTCGTACATTCACAGTCCCCTTTAAAAGAGACAAACATACACATCTATAGGTTTTCGCGTGCAAGAGAATATAACGTGAGAGAGAATGGGATAGAATACATTATACAGTGTTTCTTGTATTTGTGATCTCAGCTTTGTATATTATTGGACTACTTGCTGTGTGTTACTAGCGTTGCACTTTTGTGTGTTTGTACGTGTGTTTATATATATATCGTTTATATGAATTTTCTTTTTTAAAGGTGCACTACTACGACGTGTGAACTACATACAATTTTTTATTTATTTATTAGGCAGTTATTTTACAATGAGTTATAATTTCGGTCGATAAATAAGTTACACTTAAATCAAGTGTACCGAGTTGCACGCGATGCTTTTTAATCGATTATAGATTGATTTAAATCGATTCTAATTGATCGAATGTTCCAGATTAAATCGACGGCAGCGAATTATACAGAGGAACAGAACAGAGAGGTTGTCTGATCTACTCGACTGGAGGAACCTCGGGATCGTTAGTAATCTTCTTTATATATATAATTCTTCTGTCCGTGTGAATGTGGCTGAACTCCATCAAAACCGGTTGGACAGATTTTGACGAAATTTTGTGCGTCTGTTCAGGTGGATTCAAGAATGGTTTAGATCCTCAATTGGACCCGGTAGGTGGCTCTGAGGTTGAATTTTAAGACATTTTTTATTATCAAGGCAGGATAACATCCGCCAGATCCGCTAGTTGTTTTTTTAATATTTACACAGATTTTTTTATCACATTATTAACTGGCTATAGGAGTTGTAAATGATGGATATTTTTGAAGGTACCAGTGAATTTATTTATATCGTCGCTTATGTTCTTATTTTTTTTTAATAAATTATAATATTCTATTAATTCTTATGAATTTTTTACTGAATCGCTTTTTGTCGTTTTTGGGGTTGTCAAAGCAATTAGTTGATTTAATGCCACTTTTTTTACTACGTATTTTTTTAGTACTATCGTCAAGCTCTTATTTTAAGTACTTACCGTCAATTTTTTTTAATGTACTGCCGTCATACTTTTTTTTGGAACTACCGTCAAGTTCTTATTTTTATCACTGACCGTCAAAAAGTTTTTATGTACTACCGTCAAGCTCTTTTTTAGTTCTGCCGTCATGCTGTTTTTTGGTACTACCCTCAAAGTTTTTTTTAGTATTACCGTCAAGCTCGTGCCCAAGCTTTGAAGATCGTCTATCCAGATTACGTGGACCACATGGACCAGGAGTTAGAGAAACGGTTCAACTATCCCCGGCCTATATCCGAGCCACCGAGTCCGACGCACTCCAGTAAGTCTATCAGTAATATTATTGCGAATGTGAGTCTGTCTGTCCGTTTGTTACACTAACACGACTTAGTTACTCAACCGATTATCGTGAAATTTTGCGTACACTTTGTCAAGGGTACGAGAAAGGTACTTTTCGAACATGGTTCAAATTTATTCTAGTGCGAGCGAAACTTCTAGCGAATGCTAGTAGTATGCGGGTCTGGTAGACGTTGTCCCACGCTAATTATAAAAAAAGCTATGACAAATTATATACCAAAACCTTCATCATGAATCACGTTATCTACCCGTGAAAACCGCATGAAAATCCGTTCGGTAGTTTTTGAGTTTATCGCGAACAGACAGACAGACAGACACGGTAGGGCACTTTGTTTTATACTATATAATGAATAATGAATTTCAAACTTAGTTATTCCCTATGTATAAATTATTTTCGACTTTATATTTATTGACCAGCTGTGCCCGCGACTCCGTCCGCATGAAACCTTATGTAAAAAAAAACAGTGGTTAATAAAGTCATCTGAATGTATTAAGTCCATTTACTTATCTACTTGTCTCTCGTACTTAAGTCGCGTCCTCATTAAAATTACAATAACTTTTGATAGATTGAACCGATTTTAATGAAACCAAGACTAAATGTTACTCAAGGACATGCTTTATGATTTGTTATTGCAAATGTTATAGTTTAGCAATAATGCGTGTTCAAACAAACAGACAGACAGACATTACAAAAAAATGATTGAAATGTATTGTATTACTTATTTCAAGACATGCGCTAGTTTTTTTTTGACAAAAATCTATAAAAAAACAGACACGTTACATTTACATTCTTATTATTTTTTTTTTTTTTATACTAGTTGCCAGAACATAGGTATTTGTCACAGCATCTTGGCTGAACCCTGTTCGGATGAAACTAAGATGCTGTATTTTTTTTTTTATTGTAGCACGGCAAAGTGACTGCACTGTGCCTGATGGTAAGCACAGTACAGTCCAAAAACAACGGCGACCACCGAGTGACACACTATTCATCGCCGGTCGCCGCTGTCATGCCGGCCTGCGAATAGCTGGATATGTATGATCTGATCCCGAAACGCGACCCGCACAACCGAATCACTATGACGGGCTTTCTCGCCACATACATGGTGGTTGCGACCCAGTCAGGCTGTAGAACCCTACCACCCCGCTTTCGCCATTGCCTTGTTCGTTACTCAGCAGGGTGCATCACGTGCAGGTGCGGTTGGCTTGGGTGTCTCAAGTCTTATGATGTTATTTGACACCCCTTACACCCCGATGATACCTGGTTATGATACCTCATCAGCGACTCTCATGATAGAGCTATAAAGATTGCGGAACAATGGGGGCTGATATGTTCGGTGGAGTAAAAGCCCCTATAAACAATGTAAAAAAAAAAACAAAAAAAATGAGAATATAAATGTAACGTGTCTGTAATTTATAGATTTTTGTCAAAAAAAAAACTGATATATATAGATGTCATAGAATAACTGAATGAGGGAAAAATGCCGGATTTTCATAGAAATTTTCATCCCCTCTTTCAACCATCTTAGGGATAAAATTTCCAAGAATCCTTCTTTAACACTTACCTACAGTGTAAAACACTCAGTTTTTTTTATATGTATATTTAAAATGACAGTAAAAACATACAAACATATTTAGTAAGAAGTATTTTTTTATTGAAAAACTAAAGTATATTAAAAGGAATGAGGAGTCATTCATTTTTTTAATATCATAGGAGGCAAACGGCCATTTGGGTCACCTGATGTTAAGTGATCACCACCGTCCATAGACACTTGCAACAGCAGGGGAGTCGCAAGTGCGTTTCCAACCATTGATGTTGAAACCATTAATAGCTTCCGCGTAGCTCTACGACCTATATAAATTATGTCACATGATTCATATGGTCATATTGTGTGATGGTTCAGATTTTCTCAGTATATTTGGAAGAATGAGCAATAAATTATGCTACACAAATTTTATATTTTTTGTAGCCCTCTTCATCTTTAACATAATAGGTTTTATTGTGTGACTCCTTATGGTATGACGGCACATATATTGCGATTTTATTAAATTTAGTAATTATAATATCAGAATAACACAAAATTATATGTAAAACTTCTTTGTGTCTTAAAATCACAATAAATCAAGCATTTTAGAGAAATTACGAAACATCTATATATACTAATATTATAAAGCTGGAGGGTTTGTTTGTTTGCTTGAACGCGCTAATCTCGGGGACTACTGGTCCGATTTGAGAAATTCTTTCAGTGTTATATAGCTCATTTCTCGAGGAAGGATATAGGTTATATATCATCACGCTAAGAACAATAGGAGCGGTACACCAATGAAGAATGATTCAAAATCGTTTTATCCCTTTTGAGAGTTTCCGATGCGTGATAGCGTTAGGTCAAAGTAACTATTCTACGCGGTCGAAGTCGCGAGCAGAAGCTAGTAATAAATAAAATTAACCTATACATAACTGTATCATAAGTCATTTTCTTAGACTTTTGGGACTCTTCAGTAATACTTTATTTAACTCTAAAGTTTAAAAAGGGGATGGGTGCTCTAAACGGGTAACGTGGCTTATGGATGCCCCTTAATAAGATTGGTACACGTAATTTATTTTCTCAAATATGTAAATTAAAATAGTCTATGGATGTCCCTTAATTAGATTGACACACGCAATCTATTTTCTCAAATATATAAATTAAAATAATCGATATGGAAATGCTTTAAACAACATTTAAAACACCAGTACATAAGCAAGAATCCGGCGTCAGCCACACGAACGACGGTAAAGACGAGAAAGAGACAAAAGACGAACAGGTACAAACGAACGGTGGAAAGAGCGAGACGAACGATCACAAACGAAAATCGCTCGAAATACTCGATATAATCGAGGACGACGACACCGGCATAGAGGTGAGCTTCGAGAAGCCGGATTTCACCGAATCCGAGCACGAGAATTACCGAACGCCGAACGAGAACTTTCTAGAGCCACTAAACGAGGCAGTCGCTGAACAGATCGATCAACTAATCGCTAAACTCAACGATTGCGTTGACGTCGTTAAAGAATAGGTAGACTGATTGTGGTTTTTGGATCGTAGAAGCTGTAAATCGCAATGTATGTCTAGTTGCGCTCACCTTTACTAGATGGCATTATTTCATTAAAAGGAATTTGTTGTTTTATTTTACATACAACTACAAGATGGCGTTACAAAATTCGATTACAAATGACATCTAGTTTTGCACTTCACTTATAGATGGCGTTATAAATTGAAAATCTTTGTTTGTGACCTTTATATTGTGTAGCTTTTAAGTGTTATCCATGTTTAGTTCTTCTCACTGTTACTAGGTGGCGTTATTGCATAAAAGGAATTTGTAGTTGTAATTTACATACGAATACTAGATTGCGTTACGTAAGGCAAATAAAAAAAAGGCCAGACTAGGCCCCCCTCAGCAGCAGCTCAAGCCTAGGTCCGTTCCCTCGGCGTGGAGCCCTTGAGTACGCTGCTCGCGCGATACAGTGACACAAAATTTTACATCACTGCGACAACATTACACATATCACCTCCACACACGTGCACGCATACACGCTTACACATGCAGGTGGAAGGGTTTTATTTTTTCCCCTTATCAAACTGAAATAGTTTAGAATATTATCCGATACGAAATATATATAAGGGTTGTTGAGATATGTATGCTTGGTACACATATATGTTTCAACAACTCATATATGTATGAATAGTTAGCTTAGCTTAGGTTAGCTTACATAGGTCGCGAATTGCATTTATCAGGCAACAACCAAAGCCGAGGTGTGCCGCGCACCCTTGAGCTAGTTGTCAAAATAAAATCGGGTGAGTGCCTTAAGCGCTCGCCTTAGTAGTCCGGTGAAGCTGCTTGGTCAATAGCGTAGTCAGTTCGAAAAAAAAAAAAAAAATAAGGCAAATAAATGTGACATCTGGTTTGGCACTTCACTTCAAGATGGAGTTATAAATCGGAAATCATTGTTTGTGATCTTTATATCGTAGATCGTTTAAAGAGTAATTAATTACTAGTCCCTCTCTCATTTACTAGATGGCGTTAGAAAAGTCAAGTACAAGTGACATCTAGTTCTGCACGTCACTTCTAGATGGCGGTTTAATAATGAAAGTCGTTTGTGATCTTTACCTCGTAGTAGAAAGAAGCATTAAAACGCGATTTATGTCTAGTTTCTCTCACATTTACTAGATGGCGTTATTTCATTAAAAGGAATTTGTATTTGTACATACCATTCCTAGATGGTGTTATACAAGTCAAAAACAAGTGACAAGTAGTTTTGCAATTTACTTCTAGATGGCGTTATAATGAGTTTAGTTATTGTAATTAAATTGTGTTTTAATCACTTTTCCACTGAGTGATTTAGTAAATGTTTTGGTATTATTAAATAATTAAAGGGAGCAGTTAGTCATAATGGTTTTCGACTTGTTTTCTTGTTTATTTATAAAATAAAGCACACGCACGCTCTCTATAGTTACGGACGGACATTCACTGTGCGTAATTTCTCCGCGAACCAAATATAATTGACACGAATTACCTATATAGTTCCGTGTGACATTTAGTGTTGCCAACGATTCTTTTAATTTCCCACTATCATCTACAATATTCACTCTAGATTTTGTGTACATTAATCGATCTATCTCCTTAACCAATGCTATGAGCCACCTTCGAATGACTCATAACTATAGCGATGATTTGCTGATTCCGAAGTTGAACTTGAAGAACATTGAGGTTTTCTTGCAATAAACGATTTATTACTAGTGAAGCAGCGAAGAATGCGCTCGTATGTATACTCGTTCGAAACAAGCTTTTTACTATCTATTCGATTACTAACGATGGCTACATACACTATACTATATAACACTAGACACAATTAATATACACTATTATCTAACACAAATCACTCCAAATTGTCGAGAACAAATGCTGTTATTATTTTTAAAGGTCTAGTATATTTTATGTTTGTTTTCAGCTACGATTTGCTATAAAAAAGAATTTAAAAACTTAATTAAAAATTTTGTTTTGATAATTTAACCTCCGATGTTTTACATTAAATGAAAGTATTGTTTTTGCAGTAGCATTTTATTTTTAAAAAGAGCAATTAACTATCTATATAAAGCGCTGCGTTTAATATTTTATTGCAAGTTTGTTTAATTTGAAAAAACTACTTCAAACAAATTCCGAATTTCAAATACGATTGTTCTTTAGAAGTCTATAACTTGACAAATCAATTGTGTATTCATACCTACTAGGAGTCCAATAAGGCTAGATATGAACAAATTTCGTTTCTTTTTTCGTTCGTTTTCGTTGTCCGCTTCACGAGAAATGTCTCATATGTTATAAAAATGTGCGGAATCAAAGAAAACTAATATCAGAGGAAAATTTAAATCCATAAAATCTAAAGATATACCAAAAAAGTCCAGTGTTTAGCAAATGCAAGAGCTACGGCAGTATCGAAATGGAAATGAAAAAAAAACACGGCTTAAGAAAATCGTATAACTTTTCAATATTTTTGCCAAGATCATTTCCTTCCAATATGTCTAGATTGTTCTGAACAAATAGTGCGTGGTATATACTTTATATCTACATACTAATGTAAAAAAAAAAATTGAGGCAGTCAGAAGGGCTGTCGACAGAAGTGAAAGAAAAAGAATAATTGTGTTCGTCGTAACAATCGTAATACAATTTTATTTCAATACATGTATACATGCCCTTATTAGCACGCCGTGACGCGAAATTATAAATTTATCACCTGCCAAACGTACCGCTCAACGCCCTTAAAGAAGTTTTTATTTCAAAAATGGAAGGAGAAACAAAATGGTTTCCCTTTCGGTGTGTGAGATAATTCCTAAGTCGGCTTTAAGTAGCACCAATATACTTTACAGTGGGATCATATTTATAACGTTACATGGAACATTTATTCTAAAAATAGTTCAAGTAGCGCCATTTATCTTAATCGTGAACGTTTATTATATAAATATTTAAATTATAAAAAATAACGATCGTACACGATTTCGACAGATGGCGGTACTGTCCCGTTGCTAAACGAATCGAACCCGGGAACGCACGTTCGCAAGGCCGCTCTCAACCTGGGCATGACGCGGTCAGAATTTCAGTCGCATTTCGGATTTATGTTAGTAAGGTAGTAAAGATATCACAAGAAATCTGGGTATTTCTTGGTTAAAGATGCACAAGAAAAGAAAAATTCAACACTCACTAAACAACTCAATATTCCGGATAATCCGGATTTCTCGTTACAAATAAAGTCTGACAATCCTAAAACTGAAAACATGTAGACGGGAAACCAAGTTCCTTAGTAAGGAAACAAAACAAAAAGGGTAGTTAAATATTTAAAAAAAATAGTGAATTGTCAGTTATATAAAAAAGCAAAAAAAAAATGTTTAGGTGGACTTTTCACACACTTAGTAACGAGGTTATACAAATGGCAGCTCATGGTTCTCCTCTGCTCAAATGTCGATACTAGCACGCACACACTCTTGTATGCAATAGAAAGAGTCACAAGGGGACATAACGTTTTTTTTCTTACGTGACGATTTCTATCAGTCAACTCATCACAATATCATTAACAATATCAAAAATTTTTGGCGGACTTTGGGTTATATTCTAGTTCATAAATTTACGATATTTGCCCTTATATTAACGCAATATCGGTAGCATTCAGCATGCATTTTGAGTACCACAAAAAGTCCACGAACAGTTCTAATAAGGAAGCCACCAGTTTGTTGCAGTGTTTTTTGAAATGTAGAACAATTGTACAAGGCTTAATAGACGTGTATCCAATGGTCATAAAAATACTCAAAAATAGATGAAAAAACGTTGCAAATAGCAAACAGGAGTTTTAGGTGGGATTTTGGTCTGTCATGTAGGGGATTTTATATTTTATTCATAATCTTGTGTTACTTGACTCTATATTGTGTCTAATTGGTGATGTTTTATGTAATATAGTTTGTTTATTGTGCATAAGGGAAGTGAATGGAAAATAATACCACGGACCATGAATTCTGAGATGACACAAAAACTCCATGGAAAGTTCTAACAAGATGACCACCATCTTGTTAGTTCATTGAAATTATATCAAGAAACTTGTAATATCGATACTCATTTGACAATGGCAGTAATAGTCTACTAGAGGACTGGTTGCCAAAAATAAAATAGAAGATATTATCCAATTTAAATTCGCTGTAGTCCATGGGCCAAATCCGAAAATTTAAACAAATATCGTATCGTATGTTTATTGCTTTATACTAGGTGATATACACCATTAGACGCCATCTTGATTTATTTGTAAAACTTTATTATTTGGAGGTTTTCTTCAGTATTATGCACCGTATACTTGAAGCAAGTCACTTGGGTGAATGGATATAGTTTGACGTAATACACTGTTTTTGGTTTGTTGAAATTAAGCACTATTTTTACAATTATAAGGTTGGTTACTGGATTTTGAATATGTCAATGGTAGTGTTGCTAGGATAAATATAGTTTTTTCCCAGTTTCATTTTGAAATAGCGTTAACAACAGGTCTCGTATGTGACCCTGAAGAATTCCCATTTCTTATATAGGTATTAATATGCTCTTCTTTTGTTAAATGCATATTAATTAACAAGAATATACGTTTTTTGTATTGAAATATAAATAAATGTAACCAATATTGTAATGTTTTTCTTCATCTCGAGTATAAATTTAGTATTTATTTTGCTTCATGATTGTTTGTACGCTTGAGGCTGACGAAAACAACGTTTTGCCGATCTTATATATAACGTTATGTCAATAAATGTATTATAGATCTTTAACAAATTTAATTAAAAATCAAAATTAGATATAAATTCACGCCATTTTTTCGTTATTTTCCTAAATGTTAATTAAAGCAAAGGTCATGTATTCATACAGCCAAAATCGTTTTCAAAATAATTTTACAACAAAACTCTCTTTAAATATTACAGGAGCCACCACACCAGCCGCGTCCGTTCACAGCTCTGACGTCGAAGACGAAGTGGATGAAGAAAAGGAACTAGCCGAGTTAAGGATCACAGATAAATAATATTTATATTATATTTAATTAATTTTATATATCACACTATAAAAAAACCATCGTATTTTACAATAGAGAACAGTATCGAAACGATGATAGGGTGGCCTTTGATAAAAGAATTATGTATGTTGTTAATATTTTATGCAATAAAATTCCTCGCAATATATCTAGAATGTTCTAAACGGTGTATGCTTTTTTATTAAAAGCTTTCATAATTACCAGCATCACCGTTCGTGTTATATACAATATGTTTTTAAAGATACACTATATTTTTGCTTGTTATATCAATCGTTAGCGATACCGTTATAAATCTATAGTTTATCTAGGTCTAAAATAGAGCTATTATTACATTATATTATAAGTGAATTTCCCTTAAAACTTTATTAATTGTAGTTGGCAACACTTGAATGAATAATATTTGTTATAAGTATTTATTACATTTCTAAAAATTTATCTGGCATTACGACAGTGCAATATATTGTACGAATCGTTAATTCGATTGTTTTTTAAAATTACGATGACGTCAGTACTCGTTTTAATCACCTCTCAGATACATTTATGAAATTTATATCGATTATTCGATTGAATAATTTTTTTTTAATCGATTTGATTTCGATAACTCGAAATCTTTTTAATTTTATTTTAATATGTTAATTATTTTCTTGCCATTTTATTATAATATTTCTTTTATATAAATAAGTTATGATTCGAATTTACAATTATTTTAGCTGAATAATAATTTAATGCGTAAGGTATTTGAAAGAGTTTAACTTTCCAATATAGTTCTAGAAGTTTCTACCCAATTGGAATTAAAGAATAATGACGTCATTACTACAAGTAATATATCTTTACGCATTATATTAATATTCTGTTATATGTATTGTCTTCCTTTATATAAATAATGTTTTATATACGAATTTCTAAAGGTTTACGAATTTATTTCTATGGGAAAAAGTGCATGTTTTTTATGTAGCTTGCAGTATTTTAAATCAGATATTATATATATATATATATATATTATAAACTAGCTGTGCCCTCGAATTCGTCGACTAATAAAACCATCTGAATGTACTAAATTTGTAATTTTATATTATTCGCAACATGCTTATAGAAGAAAATATTAGAAAAATAAATATATATTCTCTTAGTTATTATATAACATTTGCAGATCATTCTACAGGGAAAATCAAATGACAATACTCAGTTTTTTTTTTATATAAAACAAAAATGTGTTCTTAATTCACTACATGCCAAATATATCGGAAGACTTGTTAAAATTATTGTTTATTGTGTAATAAAAATATATCGAATTAATAATATACTCTTAACATGCGTATAAAAGTCACAGATTAAGTTATACATACAGAAATGACACTTGAATAATCTATAGAGTTGAATTCAATTTTAAAATCTATTATTTGCTAGCGGATTGAAACAATTAGACACGCCGTGACGTCACTAATCAGTAAACTGCGAAATACTGTCTTTACTGATATACTATATATAGAAAAAAAAATGATACCAACTGAACGTTAGTCTGTCTGTTATGTCAATATTTTTTAAAGTTCTCCGTTACTATATTCTGTCTCTAACTCACGCAATCACTTTTTACATGGACATTTATTTAAACCTAAATTTTTCATTTTTCTTTATGATTTTTCCAAACATTTCCTGACATACAAACCTTGCCCTTACAATTATATACACAACAAAATAAGAATTATCCAAGTATGTTCAGCCTTTCTCAAGTGTTCCGCTTACATACATACGACAATTGTTTTTTTATATAGTTATGTATTGTAACATAAATCTTCTAGTTCCTTTTCAAAGCCAACCATGATTAATTATTTTCTTAATTCAGTATATATAAAAAATCGATTACCGTTTGTCCACTACATAATATTAAATACTGTTAAATTAGAAACAAAATATATCTATTTTTATGATGTTTAAAAATAATAAAAAAACGTTTCGCTAACACACGGCTTATTTAATGGTCATAGGCCACAGAAAATATTTCACATCATGTCGATTGTATATCTGTTTGCTATTTTATGTCTATGTATACCCTAAAAATATTATAAAATATTAATATAAATGTACCAATTTGGTTATGATGCCTTTTTTCGGACTTCGTAATGCGCAGACAAACACACACGTACAAACATACACTCGCACAACACTCGGACTAGAGCGAGTATTAAATAGTGCAATATATAGTGAGAAAACCACGTATAGAAGAAATACTGTGTAATGTATTCTATCTCACTCTCTCTCTCTCACGTTCACTCCTATGTTTGTCTCTTTTTAACGTAGCTTCTTGTTTTCATTTCAAAAATAGTTGTGATATATATTGGCGTAGTCGTTAAATTATTGCAACCTGCTAATTATTTAATAATTCAATTCGTATATATTTTTATTACAAATATTAATGAAATTGATTGTTGTCTATGCACTTCTGGATTTTTAAAAAAACTTATTCTTTAAATACGCATGTAGAGTTAGGTTTTAGATAGTAAGTATGGGTTCCTACATTCTAACACATAATATAAAAGAAGTGTCAAAATATCGCGATAAATACTAACACTGAATAAGTTATACAACATTATTTAGGAAACTTCGTAATAAATCTCCCAATTTTTTATGTGATAACATTTTAGTACTGCACTTGATAGTATAGTAAAGTAGACATGAGTTTTTTGGGGTTTAAGTCTGTCGTGTAGTGGATTTTATATTTTATCCATAATCTTGTGTTATTTGACCCTGTACTGTGTAAAATTGGTGATGTTTTACGTAATATAGTTCGGTTATTATGCACAAGGGAAGCGAATGGAAAATAATACCACGGAACATGGATTCTGAGATGCCACAAAAATACCTTGTTAAGTTCTAACAAGGGAGCCACCATCTTGTTGGAAGATTGGTTGCCAAAATAATGTTAAAAAAGCAAATAGAAATGTCAATTATGTGATAAAGATCGAGCGACGGTCATGTCGCCATTTTGATTTATTGTCACTTTTATTTCTAACTAAAAGCGCTTACTATTTATTAGTATGAGTTTTGATTAAAATAACTTGGGATCCGTCGACGGTGGTTACTGTCACTCGATCATATCTTTGGTTAAAAGTACAGATGTTTATAAATGTTGAAAATATTTACAAAACAACAGATATGTGAGTTAGATTAATAAGTTAATCTTATGCCCATTTGAATAATATATGTATATGTAGTAATTTTAGATTAATATAAAATTGTGTTATTTTTATACTGAAGATGTTGTTTTTTTTAGTTTTTCGTTTAGTAGTTTTAGTAGTTTCGTTAAGTCATAATTGTTTTCCCACGTACGTGTGCATTATGTAATTAAAAAAAAACGTTTCTTAGTGTAGAATTACGAAGAAATGAGAAGTAAATAATCCTAATATAACAAATTTGAAATTGAGTTTTTTTTTTATAACATAGGAGGCAAACGAACTGGTTAAGCTGATGTTGAGTGGTCACCACCGTCCATAGACACTAGCAATACCAGGGGAATTGCGAGTACGTTGCCAGCCTTTATTTTGTGTGGGTGGGGGGGGATGGATAGAGGGGAGGTGTAACTCCGGTGATCTCACTGACCGAACGAAACGCAATAATGCGTGCACTGTTAGTTGACTTGTGTGTTTCTGTGTGTCGGGTGGTAGTATCGCGGGCGAGCCGACCCATTCATGCTGAAACCATTAATAGCTTCAGCGTAGCTCTACCACCGTTAAATGTTAAACGTTTGTATGAACACACATCACTGGTAAAGTACTACTGGGTTCACAATAAAATCAAGAAATTTATAAAGTATATCGTCGGGAGTAACTTCGTATTTGTTTCATTAGGATCAGTCCACTCTATCGTAAGTTATTGTAATTTTAATGACGGCTCTATTTCACTAGAGAATAGTAGTAATCTTTTACTGATTTGGTTGAACTCGCTAATTTCAGGAACTGCTGTCCCCATTTGAAAAGTTCTTTCAGTGTTATATAGCTCATTTATCGACGAAGGCTATAGGCTATATATCATCACGCTAAGACCAATAAGAGCGGAGTACCAATGAAGAATGTTTCAAAAGTGTTTTTGTTTTTTCGTTATTACAGCTTCTGCTACGTGTTAGTTAGCTCAAACTAACTACTCCACTCGGACGAAGTCGCGGGGACAAACTAGTCGTTAATTAAATTCATTGGCATTCCATACCTTATCTTTGTCTAAGAATTCACTTGATTATGATTTCGTGCATGTCTGTCTGCTGCCCTAAAAAAGGGGCACATATTAGGCCTATGAAATTGCCGTTTTGTATGAAAAAATTTAAACGCTTTTGTTTCATGTGTTTTTAATTTGTATTAATCGAAGCAATCACCCATGCAATCAATGCATCTTTGCCAACGCAGTGGCAGTTTATTGATGCCCTTCTTAAAGAAATCAGCTGGACGGGAGGCAACAAATTCTTCAAAGGCATTTTGTACTGCCTCTCGGGTATTGAAATTTTTTCCCGTCAAGGAATTATCCAAATTCTGGAAAAAGTAGTAGTCTGTAGGCGCAAGGTCTGGTGAGTAGGGCGGATGACGGAGAACTTCCAACCCGAGTTCTTGCAAGCGTTTTTACCTTTCAAATTTGACGCAAATGGACCAATATTGTTTTGACGCTAACGTCGAAAGCTGCTGCTAATTCAAAATGCAGTACGGCACGATATTTATTCAAAATGTAATTTTAGCTTATAGCATTGATTAGTTATTACATTTTGTTTACCGAAAAAACAATAAATCTTATCGAAAAACTAATTAAAAATAACTAATAATGATAAAAAAATATATAATAACCAGTAAGTTAAAAAAAACATCCTTCAATCACTATCTTCTTAAATAAAATCTTATAATTGTGACTCGGGAAACTATGTGCTTTGTTAATAACAAAAAGGCAAAATAGTCATAAGGACTTTTTTTTTTGTGTCATAGATGTCAAACGAACAGGTGAGTCACCTGATGTTAAGTGATCACCACCGTCCATGGACACTAACAACACCAGAGGAGTCGCAAGTGCGTTGCCACACTTTGGGGGAAGGGTTAGTGGAGGGAGACAGAGAGGAGAGGGGAGGGGAAGTGGGCCTCCGGCGCTCTCACTGACCGAACGAAACGCAACAATGTAAGCACTGTTACTTCACGTCGGTTTTCTGTGAGAGGGTGGTACTACCCCGGGAGAGCCGACCCATTCATGCTGAAACCAGTAATAGTTTCAGCGTGGCTCTACCACCATTAAAAGGACTGCCGACAGAAACGAAAATTCAAGACAATCGAATAACTATATTCACTTTTGACATTTTAAATCAATATAGTCTGAATTATTTAAATTTCGTAATTTGTAAATTGAAATTACTAACACTAGTCTGGTTTTAACATCTATTGGAACTTCGAGCAATAATTATATACATTATTATACAGTTGTTAATTAATCAAACATATGGTGGGCTGCACAAACTTAATTCAAAATATCAATATTACATGTACACCAAAAAAGTCTAGTCCAAAAACACTTTAAAAATCACAAATTAACTTTTATAAATTTGGACGTAAACGTGGTAAGCGTATATAAGGTGATCTTCCAAGTAATACATTTACGTTATTAGATTTTCCTGATTCCAAGTTTATAGTTCCCAAATCTTGCCTATAATTCGCGTTATCCCCTTCATCTCTGTCTAAATATGCTTCGGTTGTGAATTGAATGAATTTGGTATCAAAAAACTCATCGCCTTTATTAACAGTATTGGCGTTTTGTTCCCCAATTTTATTAATCGCTGTTGTGTTTCTATCGTCCTTTATCAGACTTGTCTTAATTGCGTGTGAATTGTTTTCATCTTTTACTTCTGTTGTATTTAATTCGTCTTTTGATTTCTTTTTAATAAATATATCATTTGAATCAAGCCTATCTGTATTGAGATATTTATTAGTGACATTTGAATTCATATTAAATATTACTTTACAAGCTTCACAAATATATATATTTTGAGGCTTTGGATTTACAAAGTCACTTGTTTGGTTAAGTTCCATAGATCTATTGTTGTACGATTCATTGATGTACATGGACAATTTAGACATTTTCTCGTCGACAGTAAGAAAGGGTTCAATTGCAATAGTTGCTGGTAACTCAGTAGTACTATCAGCAATTAACACTGTTGATCCATCGTTATTATCATTTGTATCTTTAGTTTTTTCATCTTCTGCCTTAAGAGTTGTACTATTAGATACATTAGGACAGTTTCCAAATAGTTTTGATTGGTTCCCATTATTTTTAATTAATTCAAAATAATCTTGCAATTGCGTGGTCACCTCATCTCTTATTTCCCTTCCTATGCGCTGTAAATATTAAAGAATATTTTAGTTATTGGAACAATTCAATTTAGTAATCTTGTATATTAAATTTGAAGGGCAACAGCCAAATTTTTTGGTACTGAATTGTATAAAATTGCTTAATTAGTGAATTTTGCTTTACTTTAATTAAACGTAATTGATTTTGCCAATAAGATAAAAAAAAAAACAAAATTAGATGTTAAGCTACATAATAAATAAAATCACAATACCTCTATAAATGGCTTCAAAATTTTTGCGGTAGACCTATCCATCAGTTGTTGAAATTTGCCCTGAAACAATTGAACTGATAAAAATACACATGGTAAAGCTTAGTTTTCAATCCTTGTTTAGGCCAGATTTTTGGACGATAACGAATCATCCTTGTCTCACATATCTAGTTGTACTCTTTTCTCGCATCTAATCACCTACCGCTTTGATTTTGATACTTCTGTTAATGGATTGGACTTTAAAATTGTTTCTTTGAGTGCAGAAACAATCAAAAACCATGTGTCAGCTGAACTTGTGTATGTGCAAGAAGAGGAGCCTTACTACGAGATGCGAGAGTAGCTTTTTGGCGAGTCCATTCTTATATTCCTACTCTAAGTTATTTTGTAAAAATTCAGTACTTGGAAAAATATATTTTGGCAGCTTCTCAAATCGACGGTTCTATAAGAAGGAGCATATTTAAAAGTATAAAAGAAATAGAATTATTGACTTATTGAAAATTGCTATATTATAAATCGCTTGTTGATAACAGAATATCTAACGTTTAAAAGTTTATTGTATCAAAAATATCACGATGTATGTTATACTTACGTCATCGATTAACTCTTTAAGAAAGTTTGTAGGGTTGACAAGAATTCCATTATTATTTGTAGTCCTGTTGGATTGATTTTCCTGTAAAAATATTTAATCTTTATTTAACTGGTGACGTATTGTTGTATTTGGGAGTTGTTTTTTATACGATGTATTTGTGCCCCTTTCATCAAATGTTACGTCTTGTATTACAAGCGTATTCTCTTGTAAATTAGTCAATACAAAATACTTTATTTGTGATTTTGTTTGTTATGAATGCCTGGAAACTTATAATTTGTTATTAAAAAATTGGAGATCATCTGTTGACTCTAAAAGGTTTTATTATTATTTTCATTTTAGGATAAAATAAAATGTTGTAAATTAAAAATACAAGTTCATACACACTTGTATAAAATGTACTTGTTTTGCCTGAGTTTGTAGACGCATATTTTTGTAAGCGTTATTTATATGTGTTTATTAAAAAAAACCTTGTAACTTGTGAGCTTGAAGACTTGTACCGTTTGAAGAATAAGACATTGGTCTCATATTCTTAGCCAGTACACTCGTGGGAAGCCTAAGAAGGCAGCTAGTATAAAATAAAATTACCTTTTTGTTATCACCATCTTTTGTTATTACTTCATCAGTACTCTTACTATCAACATGTTCTTTAACAGTGGAGCTATCGATGTTATCTTTATTTGTCATTTCTTCAACAGTCGTCATTGATTCCGTCGTAGGATACCCAACTGTTATTATATCTGAATCAACATCTAATTTATTAGTTGTAGCTTCGGTAATTGATCGGTTCTTTGAAGAATCTGAATCTGTGTTAATTATTGATTCGTCCTCTTTAATTGTCGTATTGGCATTAATTACACTGGTATAATTTTTAATTATGTCGTCAAATATAATTTGTAATTCTGATACATGTATTTTGGGTACGTCCGATGTAGAGTTACAGTTGCTTGATTTGTCCTGTAATACAGGATTGGATGTTGCATTCATATCGGTTATAAACTCATTTACGGCTTTTTCTAGATTTTTCATTAATTTTTCAGTTCTGTTAGACGTAACACTGTTCGTAATGGATTCGTCTACCATTACTTCAGTAAGGCTTTCAGGTTTGGATTTAACATCTGTATTATTTTCATTTTTGGTTCTATTGTTATCATGATTGATTGTTCTTTTCTCAGAGATTGATCTATACGTAGTCGGTTTTTTTGATGATGTGTCAGCCTTGAGTGAAGTCTTTAGACTATTTACTTCCTTTTGCCATTTGTTTTCAAGTTCATGGATTTCTTTGTCTGTATTTTTAACACTGTTGCCTTGATTGTTGATTGCTTTGTTAGTTTCCTTTATGTTTTCAGCTTTATTTTTTGTTATACGATTCGTATTTCTTGATGGTATTTCATTATCAGTTTCTTTTTGTACCTAGAATTAAAATGATGTTTATAATATTCTGTATTCGATTTTAAAATGCGCTTTATAATGGTAAATCATATTTATTTAACTTTTCATATAATAAGATTAAGTATGCAGCCATCTGTCAGACGAATATCATTATTAAACTTGTAATTTGTTTTATTTTATTCAGTTTATATTTTAAACTAAAATATTTAAGTTAAAAGGGGTTATGCAGGCTTTAGTCCTGTATCACTGTAACCAGTAGGATCTATTGTGATCGCCCCACATTATTAAAGCTCCATGCCTAGTCCTATAACATTTATATACTGCAGGACGTGTTTAGTCGAAAGCGCTTGTACTTCATTCGGTAGCAATACGTGCTTTCCCAGAATCGGGTCGTATGTAGGTTCAATGGAGCACATTCACATAAGAAATTATGTTAGCCATTAATAATATATGAAATAAATTTACCTTATTATTCTCTCTCTTTTCTTCAGTTTCCCCAACTTCGTAAAATGTTCTCCATTTATTAAGGTCCTGTAAAATGAAAGTTTCATTTAGTTTTTTTTTATACTAGCTCGGCAAAATGACTGCACTATGCCTGATGGTAAGCGCAGTACAATCCAAAAACAGTGGCGACCACCGAGTGACAAACTATCCATCGCCGGTCGCCGCGGTTATGCCTGCAAAAAGCTGGATATGCACAGGCTGATTCCGAAACGCGACTCGCAGAAGCCAATCACTATGATGGGCTTTATCGCCATATACATGGTGGTTGCGACCCAGTCAGGCTGTAAAACCCTACCACCCCGCTTTCGCCATTGCCACGTTCGTTAGTCAGCAGGGTGCACCACGTGCAGGGGAGGTTGGCTTGGGTGTCTCAAGTCTTATGATGTTATTCGACACCCCTTACAACCCTTTCACTAGATAACTTTTAATAGTCTATATTAAACCCACGACTTGGTTTTGGTGGAAATGGTTCTCCTGTTTCACACGAACAGCGAGTTTTATTTGGATTAACTGTGGCCAATATTCTACTTTGTTAATTGTATTTTATATGTAGCCTAAATCATGTCAAAGGTCGTTTCGGAGGTTTCTGTTATAAGCTTGGACAAATATCCAGACGCTTTGATTATACAGATTAGAGTTCGTTCCGGTTGATATCATGTTTCGCATTATATTGGTACAGTTTTATTATTAGATGCCCTAATTACGACTATCATTAATCACGAAATTGTGTCCACCGACGTAGATTCGAATCCTACAGAATAAGTAGGAGATTCTGGTGTAAGAAAACATCTTGAAGAAAGTATAATATAGTGGTATGGCTTTTGCTGAACTCATCTGGCTAGCTATCTTTAGTTTAATTTTTTTCAATCTTTAGTTGAAAATCTGTTAGAGCTAGTCCCTCTCCGTGTTATTACAAAAAAGTTAAATACGTATTAAATACTTGGTTTAAAAAAGTTTCCTAATAAATGCACAGCGCTCACCCGAGGCAAGTTCGCGTTATACCTTTTCACAACTCTAACCTAACGTAACCAAAGCGAGACAAAAGAGCAACGTTCAGCGACCGCGGTGCATTTAATATGAGACCTTTCCAGGACATCACCGAGAACATCACCGTCTAGGTTTAGCGTGGCCACTCTAGGTCTCTCTAACTTGCTACCACTATAAGTTTAGCATGTTTACAATCTTAGACTACATGGTCATTTAATTTCAGGGGTGATTGTGGTCAGGCTGTTAAATCTATAAAGGGAAATAAAGTATTTAATTCACTAACACTCCAAATAACACCGCGGTCGTTGACTATACTCATGCCGTATGTCTTCGGTTTTATCTTTGTCGTCGCTTCCGATGTTGTCTTTACCGTATTTGCCTTGTTTTCTTTCATCTGCGTTTCGGGAAGTATTAATTGTAACTCTAATATTTAAACATTGTAATATTTTTAATCGACTTCGAAAAAGGAGGAGGTTACTACGTTCGGTTGTATGTATTTTTTCTTAATGTACGTTAATCGATATCTCCGTCAATTATGTACCGATTTTAATGATTCTTTTTTCGTGTGAATTGGTTATATTCAGAGGTGGTCTCATATAAATTTGAAGAAAATATTCAACCCCTAAGGGGGTGAAATATCGATTATTTGATTTTCACCCACTTCGTCTCTACGTATTTTCGTGTAATTGAAAGCGATTTCTTATACTTATACCCATTAGAAACCAGATATATTTATGCAAACTAAAAATGGAAAAATAAAATTTTATTACAAGAAAATTAAACCGCCTTCGATGTGAAAAACTAATAAGACACCAAAAAGAGAAAAATAACTGAATTATTAAATTAACCAAATGTATTAAAAAATATTGGGTTTTTGCGCTATCTAATAATATATTAGAAGTCGATGCCAGCCTACATTCCAAATATGTTGCAGGTAATAAAATATGTATACTATACAGATATACATCATGGGACACGAGAGTGGACCAAAACTTTGTATGTAGATGATATGAATTTAAGTTGGCATTGACTTCAAATATATTATTAGGTAGCGCAAATATCACTATTTATTATTTCATTCGATTAATTTAATAATTCAGTTATTTTTCGCTTTTTAGTGTCTTATTAGTTTTTCACATCGAAGTTGGTTTATTTTTCTTGTCAAATTTTTTTATTTCAATAGCAATCAAATGTTTTGAATTCATTATTGTAACGCAAACGATATCGGTTTTCTATATATCTCTTTTTTAAGTTTTATTCCGATCCTTAGTCTTGTAGTATTAACCTATATTACATATAAAAATATTGGCAGAAATGACATATTGACGTTCATTTCTGCAAAGAGAAGATTTGGTGTATTTTTTTGCATTAGTACACCCGTGCTAGAGCCGGGTTGAATAACTAGTATATAGTAGTTATTAATATTGCATGCTAAAAGGGTCGAAGCCCGCTTTCGGAGTAAAACTAAGGGCGATGACCGCGACAACACACGACGTATTAGTGATTTCAAAAACAGATAAATTCGCATTTTTTACATTTCTCTCACATGCAGAAGTATTACAAGAACAATTCTCAGGTTAAAGTTTCCTCTTTTTTTTTCCTTTTTTTTTATTGTAGCACGGCAAAGTGACTGCACTGTGCCTGATGGTAAGCACAGTACAATCCAAAAACAACTGCGACCACCGAGTGACACACTATCCATCGCCAGTCGCCGCTGTCATGCCGGCCTGCGAAAAGCTGGATATGCACAGGCTGATCCAGAAACGCGACCCGCAGAAGCAAATCACTATGACGGGCTTTTTCGCCATATACATGGCGGTTGCGACCCACTCGGGCTGTAAAACCCTACCACCCTGCTTTCGCCATTGCCTCGTTCGTTATTCAGCAGGGTGCACCACGTGCAGGTGAGGTTGGCTTGGATGTCTCAAGTCTTAGATGTTATTTGACACCCCAAACCCCTCGCAATGTTTTCCTTTACCGTCAGCTGATTGTGTTACTAATTTGAATCTGAATTCGTAATTCTGAACTCGACTATTACCGCTCTTAAATAGATTGTTTATGTATGCAAGACTTACGGATTCAGTTGGAGCTATCAGGTATCTCACGTACTCCGGTAAACTGTTATAATCCAAGGCAGGTAACCTAGGTGCTTCTGGTATTGCCTGAAAATAGAATGAGTCTAAAAAAGATAATCCGTACGCAGAATACGTGGTAACGTCAATTTTCAGCTCTTGTCAAGTAGTCACAGGACTTACATAGATCCTATGTGTTCCGATATCTGCACTTCAGAGCCAGCCAGAGGTTTAGCGTGTTTACTATCTTAGACCACATTGTTATAACATCATTCTAAAACCACTAAATAATATAAAATTCGGTGTACGCAGGTTCAAACTCAAGCGTGTACCACGAAATTTTTCATCGGGGTTGACCTCGGGTACATTTTACTTATTCAAATTGGTAACAATATCGGCTGACGGTGAAGGAAAACATCGTGAGTCAACCTGCACTTCAGAAATGTTCCTGTAATATCACCGTACGTGGGAAAATATAGAACAATGGAATGCTCGGAGTATGAAATCGCCAGTATGTTATGTGCTGGCGTGGTGATTAGAACCAAAAAAGTAATAGGAAGAGGCCTTTTCTTTTATTTACGTGGGGAAATCCTTTATGGATACGCCACCCTCTCGGGGGAGAGAGTGGGTTATGTCCGACTCGCACGGACTAAAACCCCACGGTGTACCGTCCGCCGCATGGTAGGGGCGGCCAGGGATCGAACCTGCTGTTTACCTGAGAAGCCGCCCCTGTGGCAGACTGGCGTTCATTCGCCTACTATAGAAAGACTACTGAGTAGACAACCAATGTTACGCTCTAACTCCTTAACTACTCAACCGATCATGTTATAATTTTGCATACACGTTGTTCTGTCACAGAGAAGGATATTAAGTTCATTTCATAATTAAAGATACTGGTCCTTAGTGATATAATAAGTGGACATTAATGCGAGCGAAGCTGTAGGCTAACCCTAGTCGTATAATAAGAATTGAGTTAAAGTGTCTAGGAATAAGTTATAAAATACATTTCATTCATTTTTAGAAATGTCTTTTTTTATATCATAGGAGGCAAATGGAAAGGCGCGCCACATGATGTTAAGTGATCACCACCGTCCAGTCCGTTTAGTCGCCAGGCTTCGTCCTACTATAGATAGACTACTGGGTACACAACCAGTCGTCTCCCCTCGTCAGCCTCACCTGTGCAATGAGGAGATGGGTCCCCCGACCCATCTCCTCAGGTTCGGCTCGGGATAGGAAGAGGTCTATGGCTCGCATTGGGTCTCTTACAGGCAGATGTGTTAAACTTATTAGAAAAACGCTACAAGCCGAAAACTTTTGCGCGGTTTCCACATCTGTGGTAGCTGGTATACAGACAGACAGAAATATTACCATAAAATTGTCTTATTACCTTCATCCTGAATGTGGAATCTTGAGGAGTACCAGCTTGGAGGAAGAGCAGAAACGTTGCTATCTGAAACAGTACATTTTTTAAATTAAATTATTACCAACACTAACCATGGCTCTATTTTTTTCCTTTTTTTTTCTCGGACTGACTACGCTATTGTCCTGGTAGGGTCTTCACAGCTTCACCGGACTAACCATGGCTCTAATTCAGTAATGATAAGATTTGCTCCCTTATAAAATTAAAAATATATCAGATATCGATATTTTTCATGTGCAGGAGATCCTTTAAGGCGAAGACAACAAATATTCATTCTCACACATAAGCCGCTATATACTCATACACATGATATAAGTAACGTTTGTTTTTGGTGCGACAGTAGCAGAATTTTTATTTACTTTAAGAGATTTTTATCACGCTTTTATATTATTATTATTTTTATTTACTGCAACTATTCCTCTGACATAGTATCGGAGACTTTGTGTTGGTAGTCAATGGCGTGGTGACGTGTTAATGTTTACCTTAATTTAGGATTTAATATATATCGCGTCTATTTTTAAACGCAACAACATTTATATCCAGGGGTGTATCAGCGGCGATATTACGTGTGTAAATTGTGTATGGATTTATGTGGTGTTTAATTTTTTATTTTTGTTTCCTTTTTCTTTTAGTTTTTTTTTATATATACATTTTTTTTTCTCTTAAGAAATCTTATTCTAGTAATTCTCTTACCTTATACCTATGTTACATGTTTGTGCAATGTAATTACTTGCAAGTAATCGAGACACAAGCTTTTCTTACCTATTGTTTTATATATTTACAATTTATTAATTTTTCATGTTATTTATTTAATATCTTTAAATTATTAATTATTTTGTCACAATATTCCCTAAACATTATATTTATTGACTTATTTATTATTACTTATTGATTTATAAGTCACGTTTTTATTAGGTTCGCCTGTATGTATGTATGTAACCGACACCTTTGAGCTCGTTTTTGTCCTACTTTGAACGATCAGATTTAATTCAAACTTTGCACACCTGTCAGAGGTCGATGACAATGCAATAATCCGAAAAAAAAACTAAAAAATTAAAAATAACTAATAGTTTATAAAAACTAAAAAACACGCTTTCATAAAAATCCAACTAAAACACAGAAAATAAATTTTAATAAATAAATAAATTTAATAAAATACTGATATCTAGAGGTGCTGATATTAACAGTGATGCATGTTAATATCAGCACCTCCAGATATCAGTATTTTATTAAATTATTATTTATTAAGGAGAGACGTCGACTCTTTATGTGTGATCTACCGTTTGTATATTGGGTTGTATTCCGAGAAATTGTTGAACATTATGCCTGTGGCTTTTCATTATCGTACCGCTCGTCATCGGCAGAGAATTCACGCTCACACCTTGGAACCGAAATGGTCTCGGACGGTCCGGTTCCAGAGGAGTTTCCTCCCACGAACACTACGATTGTGGAATGAGCTTCCAGCTGAGGCTTTTCCTGGGGACTACAGTATGGAGTTCTTCAAGTGGAAAGTAAATAGGATATTAAAGGGTCAGAAACGCGCATGTGACACCTCCGGTGTTGCAAGCGTCTATAAGCTGCAGTGACTGTTTAACATCAGGCGGCCTGTATGCTTGTTTGCTACCATCATGGTATTAAAAAAATGTACTTTATATTCTACTAGCCTCTGCCCGTGACTTCGTTCGCGTGCAATAGTTACTATGGGTTAACGCTAACACGCGGTGGAAGCTCTCAAGAGGAATAATACCCCGATTTTGAAACATTCTTCATTGGTGCTCCGCACCTTTGCGTCTTAACGTGATGATATATAGCCTATAACCTTCCCCGATAAATGAGCTATATAACATTGAAAGAATTTTCCAAAACGGACCAGTAGTTCCTGACATTTCCCCTTACAACGTCACAAACTCACAAACTTTATTATATTAGTATAGATGTAGTTGTATCTCCTTGTTGGATTTGTTTTTATTTTCAATTTTTATTCCAATCTTATCATTTGCTTATTATCTTAATTAATTAGTAATTAATTATGTTGCTTTATACACAAAAGCTTAGGTTAGCCACATGTTAAAATACTCTATTAGCATTCCAATAATTATACATATCATACGAGCACATACACTCACTCTTACACACACACTCATCATACTACCCACACACACTCCCACACTTTACATTTATTTAGTTATTATATGATATTTGTTCCTCCTTTTATTAACTTTAATTCTTAAAATGTAATGTAAAATTGTAATTCTAAATGTTATTAACACAATACGCGCCATCATAAATTAAAAGTAATTTGTAATAAGGCATTGGGCTTCCATGAGACAGGCCATTGTTAAGGTTATATTATGTAAAACATACTAGGAAATATAGATTTGTATTGTATTGTACATAATCATCATCATCAGCCTGTAAGAGACCCACTGCAGGGCCATATGCCTCTGCCCGAAGGAAGGTATGGGCGTAATCACCACGCCAGCCCACGGCGTATTGGCAATTTCAAACTCTGAGAAATCCACAGTTCTATATTTTTCCCACATACAGTAGTACTACAAGAACTTTTCTCTGGTTCAGCTTTCCTCACGACGTTTTCCTTCACCGTCAGCTGATAGTGTTACCAATTTACTAAAATCTACGCGAATTCCGAAAAATTCGTTGGTACAGGCCGTGGTTCGAACCTGCGGGATTGTAATAATATTCCACCGGTGAAATCAATATGCCACCACGACTTCACGACATTGTACATAATAAAATAACATAAATGTATATATACTGAAATCATTGTTGGCGAAACTAGGTTTTTTCTTCAATTTTTTTTTGTACTTATATATATTTCTTTGGACTAAACAAATAAAATTGGCTTTTATTGCAACTTTGTCTGCGTGTTTTTCAAAATACTCATGCCTTAAAGTATCTTATATTCCTCTCCAGGTTCAAAACTACCTCTATTCATTATTTAATTGCAAACCTTTCGAAGGTTTAGAGCCACGAAAAGGTAACAAACAGACTCTGAATTTCTTAACTGAAAACAATACATGTATGCAGTTTAGTATGTTGACGTTAAAAAGCACAGCTCTTAGGAAACAAAGGAATACAAAATCAAAATTAGTATTTAACTAGCAGGTCCTGTGGACGTTTTCCTGTCGTGATATTATATCTTTTTTTATTTTGTAGGAGGCAAACGAACAGGTGGATCACCTGATGTTGATCACCGCCGTCTATAGACACTAGCAACACCAGGGTAGTCGTAAGTGCGTTGCCAGCCTGTGTTTGGCGAGGAAGGGGGGGGGGGGAAGTGAATCTCTCACTGACCAAACGAAACGGAACAATGCAAGCACTGTTACTTCACTTCGGTGTTCCTGTGAGTCGGGTGGTAGTACCGCGGGCGAGCCGACATATTCCTAACGAAACCAGTAATAGCTTCAGCGTAGCTCTACCTTCTAACCTACCTACCAAATCCTTGACAAATTATATATTTAAACCTTCGATCAACAATAACTAGATAAAGGATCACGTACAAAATCGAAGCTAAATCCTGCCCGCGTAAATATATACTTATGTGTAGCTATTTGTTTACTAAGAAAGGGAGCAAAAAGTTTTAAAACAGTTTTAAGTTCAACCTAAATAACGTACTTTTTCCCGTTACTCTGCGTGTTTGTGCGTGGTTGGCGAGCCTTGACCAAACATTTGTACTACATTTTAAAATCGGTAATTTTGTTCAAAATTTAATATTATTTGTTAGTTTAAAGCTTAAAATATAACTTATTCAACATGTATTTAGGGAAAGTAAAATATTCCGGCCGTTAAATTGCTTTTTCAGGTATTATTTTTGCATCTTTTGAATACATTGCGGCATTGTGAAACGTGCTTACATTGGCTGTGTTTCAAACAAACTAAACAAAATAAAAGCACACATTTCAAGTGAGCTGTTATTTACCGAGACGTATTTTTCGCGCCGACCCGATATCTAGTTATTGTTGATTGAAGATTTAAACCTTCCTTGTGAATCACTTTATCTATTGGTAAAACCGCATGAAAATCCATTCAGTAGTTTTTGAGTTTATCGCGAACAGACAGACAGTCATTGCAGAGGACTTTGTTTTATAATTTGTAGTGTATTAATAGTATTGCAGTTCTCTCTTCTCGCACTCTATTTCATATTTTAAAACAGAGCAAGACGGTAATAAAATCCTTATAAAACATGTCCCTTCGAGCAGCCACGGTCTATTCAATTTATTAATTAATTAAACAATATCTTACCGCTAAACACTTCATTGTTTCAAATCACTCTAAAAACTAAAATGTCCACATAATTACTTCTCTATTAAATAGACTACTTAATTAACTTTACTTATAAGAACTGGTTCTTACTGTTACGGTAAATTTGTCTATATAACTAATAACAGTTGTACCCGCGGATTCACTCTTATTTTTTATGTGAATAATAAAACAGGAGCTTATTTGATTCAATCTAGACTATAAATGAATCTTTTTCTTACCCTTATCCCACATGAGTAGGATCGGTACAACATGTTTGTCATGTTGTGGTATATGATTTGGCTTAATTTTTACGATCGGCCGCCTGCCTGACATCAACCCTCCTTGGGATTATTTTGTTGTACCACTGTATTTATGATTATTATTATATAGTTACGAAGTCTGATGGGATCCTTTAGCCTTACAATTTTTCTGTATAGTGTATCTTTGAGCGGCACCACCGTTCCGGTTAAAGTTCTTCAAGATTATGGTTTGCTTGCTATATTGCCATTTTTATGTAATAGAAAACTAGCCAAGTTTAGACTATTCCCGAGGACTGCATTGTCAGTTTTTTTTCAGGATCCGTGGTTTAATGTTTTCTCAGTAATACAATATAATATTAAATACAATAAACCATTATAATAATATAAAATATGAAAACTATAATAGAAAAATACATGCAAATAAAATTACATGTCAATGTCTAAATTTAATTTATAATAATTAAATGAATGAATAAATATCAAAATGTATAAGTCTACAAAATTTTCTTAAAAAACCAGGATTTGTCGTGAAGACACACGATAAAAGTGAAACTTTAGTATTATAGGGAAACATTTCAATTCAAAAATACAATAAAAAGCCAACGTCACGCGGTGTTTCTACGCGGTCGCCCATCCAAGTGCTGACCGCGCTCAACGTTGCTTAACTTCGGTGATCGGACGAGAACCGGTGCTTACAACACTACCCGACACAGTGTTTACCCTCACCACTGCATCGCTGTACAAAAAGGTTAGGTTAAGGATCAGACTTTTAAAACACTCTCATAAGAATTTTTTCTTCAAAATGGGTAAATCATTATTTTTATTAAAAGTAGATGTATTGAATTATTAGTAGTCGCCCGCGGTTTTGTCTGCCTTTTTTAAGGGACTATTTAAAGCATTTCAAAAATTTGAAGAAAAAAAAAATCTAACTAAATTGTTAAATGCAACTTTTAATAGATCTGAGTTCAAAAATTACAGATTTTCACACAACGTTTCGTCCCCTTTTTCATTGTTTTAGGGGTTGAATTTCCAAAAATCCTGCCTATGTGATCACCAACAGCGTAAAAGTAACTCGCAAGCAAATTATCATAGCCCTAGCCATAGTAGTAAGGGCTGTGTTTATGTCAGTTATCTATACGTATAATAGGAACGTCAATCTAAAGTGTCTGTACCTTTTAGATTAAAAAAAAAGTGCGTGCGTACAAAGTACACATATCAGAAGTGAAACTTCTTTGGCGAACTAATTTATAAGTCTTGTTTATGTTTATACAAATTTAAAACTTTAGAAAAATAGAAAAAGATAAAATAATCATAATAATAAAAAACAAATAGAAAAAAAAAATAGAAAAAAAATCTGCGTTTACTGCAAATGACGTCACTTCCGTTGCACACTTGCGTGACGTTACATCTGTAAAAAATTAACCCTCATGCGCCTAAAAAAGTTTCACTTCAAAAAATTGTTGCAGACGTCTAAGACTAAATAATAAAATACATTTCAGTAAATTTTACAAATGTATGTCTGTCTGTCTGTATGAACACGCATCACTGCTAAAATACTGCATTCTTAATAAAACCTTTTAAAGAATATCTTTGAGTAATGTTTAGTCTTTGTTTCATTAAAATGGGTGAGGTTTATCAAAAGTTTGTGTACTTTTAACGACCACGCGACTTAAGTAAATGGATTACATTCAAATGAGTTTATTAGTCACTATTCTTTACACAAGGATCCACGCGGACGAAGCAATGCGTAGGTACAGCTAGTTTTAAAAATATCGGACGTTCACCCGATCCCTTTCCATATGTCTAAAAGTTTTGTAATTTTCCTACTGTAAATCAAAATCGAGAATAGTTTATTCAATTTAGGCACAGAGAAGACGCTAATGAATGACAAAGCTATCATATCGGGTCGGACGAATAACCCAGGAATCTATAAATAACGCTTTACTGGACTTTTGTCAAAAAGTTTAACCAACTTCAAATTTTTTCAACCGCTGAGCTACCATTATTAGGTCGTGTTTGTTCTGTTATTATTAATTGTTATTTTATTACTTTATAATCACTTAAGTAGCAATTAAAAGACTTGTTTTTACCTATAAATTATTACGAAAATTATGTGAATTATATTTAATAATTATAACAGTATAAAAGAGGACGAGTGGTTTGACCAGTAGAAGGTCTGATCAATCTGATGTCTGCAGGTTCGAAACCGACATGTACCCATGAGTTTTTGAGAATTCGCGTATATTTACTAATTTAAATTGGAAACACTATCGGCTGACGGTGAAGGAAAACATCGTGAGGAAACCCGAACCTGAGAAATGTTCTTGTAGTACTACTGTATGTGGGAACAATATAGAACTGTGGATTTCTCCGAGTTTGAAATCACTAATACATTGTCAGCTGGCGTGGTGATTACACCCATAGTCTTCCTACGGGAAGATGCCTATGGTTCTTGCAGTTGCGTCTCTACAGGCAGATATGCCATTTATAAATGCGAATATAAGTTTGTTTGTTACGCTTCCAAGTCTTGACTATTCAGCATTCGTTGTGAAATTTTGGATATTTATTGTCAGGTGTGTTAGGTCATTGACAGGGCATATAGAATCATCGATAGAATTTTGATTATATATCGTCATATTTTAAAATGAGCCAAATCAAATTTTTTAAGATTTCCATTTTCTATACACCTTTTTTTTTTTTTTTTATTAACGTGGGGAAATCCCTTATGGATACGCCACCCTCCCGGGGGAGAGGGTGGGTTATGTCCGAGTCGCACGGACTAAAACCCCACGGTGTACCGACAGACCGTTTTGTGGGGGCGGCAAGGGATCGAACGAGCTAATCAACCTTGTATAGCCGCCCCCACGGTCCGCCCGGCGGAAGGTGACCGCCGGGCTCCTACCTATAGAGGGACAGACCGGGTACACACCGGCTGCCCCCCCTCGTCCGCCGGACCTGTGCAATGAGGAGATGGGCCCCCCGGCCCATCCCCTCAGGTCCGGCTACGGTGGCAGGAGGAGTTGGGCGAAGCGCCTTCTCCTCCTGCCTGTCCTCCTTTGGCGGAGACGGCCACTTTGAGGGTCTGCCTCGCGGGCCCTCTCCGCCTCCTCCTTCTGCGAGATGACCTCCTCGCAGAAGGAGGCCATCGCTCGCCAAGCCTGTTCGCTGCCGAGCATAGCCGAAACCACGCTCGGCAGCGATAAGTCCGGTCCTACCGCCGCCACCAGAAAGCGGCGCTGCTCCCCCCACGCAGCACACTCAGACAGAGTGTGCTGCGCGGTATCTTCGGCTGCGCCGCACTCGTGGCAGGCGGCGGTCGGCTCCCTGCGTGCGATCCGGTGCAGGTACCACCCGAAACAACCGTGTCCGGTGAGCACCTGCACCAGTCGGAACGTCAGGGAGCCCCACTCCCTGGCAGTCCACTCCCGCAGGACCGGGCGGACGGCGTCCACTGTGAACCGCCCGAATCGCTTGTCCGCCAGGTCCTGCTGCCACCTTTCGACGGCGTCCCCCCTGAGACGCCGTCTCTCCACCTCTACCTCCCTGGGAGCCGGAGGCTCCCCCCTTCGTTTCCTCGCCACCGTGAACTCG
>MU159286.1:14848-65184 GCA_015888305.1 Antheraea pernyi | reverse complement strand
TTTAGTTTGTTTCATTCCGATATACACGTATTCATTTGTGAATCATGCAATTTCAATTGTATGGTTCATAAATGTATATATGTATGAATAGCTTAGAATAGTTAGCTTGGTCAGACGCGACTTTTTCCAGGTAACAGCCCAAGCCGAGGTGCGCGTGCGCCCTTTGTGTATGTTACCTAAAAAACCAAATCGGCTGAGTGCCTTAAGCGCTCGCCTTAGTAGTCCGGTGAAGCTGTGAAGACCCTGCAGGGTCAATAGCGTAGTCAGTTCGAGGAAAAAAAAAAAAAAAAACACACTTAACGGCCCACAGCCGGCACATAAAAATGAGCCCATAATTTTGGATTATGCAGTCATTTCATATAGTCTCGCGTCGCTTGCGTTTTTAAGCTTTAAATCATTCAGCTAAGGATGAATTTGCAAAATCATAAGTTTATCGCGTAACTATACCCACGTATGTATATTGGGAAGTTTTTGCGGCCGGTTTAGAGTGCTACTTTTATTCGAGACTGTGTGTCATGGGTTTTTATATGTCAATGTTCGTTGACCATTAAATAAAATGGCGAATAGTCGATCGAATCGAAAAAAATCCGCATCGAATGGTCATAATTCTATGGCGATAAGTTTAATAGTTTTGATGTGAGTCTTAGAGGTCTCAAAAAGACTGTATTTTCATTCCATATAGAAGAAGGCAGGATATGAAATAAGTTATATCTTACTTAATAATTTTAATAACAAGCTCAATAAAAATAAATCTATACATATAATAAAAATGAAGTGTCTGTATGTAATATCAAAATAAATTTCTTTTACTACTTCGGTACGAAAGTATACACGCTACTGATAACAAAAATGCAATTTTTAAAAATTTTGTCGGTCTGTCTGTCTGTCTGTTTGTTCCGGGTAATCTCTGAAACGGCTAGACCGATTTTGACAGGAATTTCACTGACACATAGCTGAAATTACAGCGGGTTTCTTAGGCTACTCTAAATTAGACTAGGTATTAACCGCGGCTTTGTCTGCAATGCTATCTCCAAAACTATTGGACCGATTTTCACCAGCAGATAGCGGGCATCATTTCAAGTAAAATAGTCTATTTTAATTTAGACTAGCTGTTAACCGTGGCTTCGCCTGCAGTACTATCTTCAAAACAGTTCAACCGATCTTCATTAAACTTTCACTGACAGATAGCTGACCTTATAATTAGTAAATGAAGCAATTTTGGTTTATACTAGCTGTTAACCGTGACGTCGCCTGCAATGCTATCTCCAACTGAATGTATTAAGTCCATTTACTTATCTACTTTTCTGTCGTACTTAAGCCGCGTTGTTATTAAAATTACAATAACTTTTGAAAGAGTGAACCGATTTTAATGAAATAAGACTAAATGTTACTCGAGAATATGTTTTATGATATTTTTTGTGAGGTTATATCGTGAACGCAGTACCTACTTTAGCATTAATGCGTGTTAAACAAACAGATATTTTAAAAAATGATTGAAATGTATTCTATTACGTATCCCAAGACACGTGATACAATTTTTTTTACAAAAATGTAAAAAGTACAGACATGTTACATAGCGGTTCTCAATCACCGTGTTGCGACAAATGGGTGTGTCACGAGATTTAAAAACTCATTTTGGGCTATACCTATATTATTTTTACATATAAGTATGTAAGGGTGTCGCAATCTTGTTAAGAGTATGCGTCGTGCACTAAGACATAATCGCTTTACCAAGCCATCATCACTTCGCTAAGCTGTCATAGCTGCTTTTTATTTATGATCTTCATATTTTACATGTATTGAAGATTGTAACATACTAGGAAAGGCTAAAATTTAAATTAGCTCATTTTGGAATGTAACGACTCATATATTGGTACATTTGGACTCTAGTGCCTTGCTGGGGCGACACGGGCTTGACCTAGCTAGCAACCAGCCTAATCCTGGGCCTCCCGCGCTAAAGAGATACACCCTTGTACATACCGACTGTCTCTCAGACGGCCAAACCAGTGCAATGGAGAGACGGGCCCCTCGGCCCATCTCTCTATTGGTCCGGCTTAAAGTGATAGCAATCCTTACCTATCAATTGTTTACCCAATTGTAAAACCCTTAGTGTATGGGATCCAGAAAATCAATATGTGTGTGTTTTTTTTCTCGAACTGACTACGCTATTGACCTAGCAAGGTCTTAACAGCTTCACCGGACTACAAAATCAATATGTTGATAAGCACCGGTAAGGTCATTAATTTGGTGTTCATCGCAGCCTCTTTACATCGCGATACTGCTGTACCAAGTTATTGTACAGCGCCATCTATTGGTTTACAAACGACTTAACAGGAGTCATAGCTAATACGAAACTGTATACAAAAAGTGTATATTCCCCAGGTAGCTCAAGTCTTCATTGGTACGACCGACGTCTTGAGCAAAATAGCTAAAGCTGGCTAAATCTTATGAGATATATATCTAAATAATGTACTACCAAGTTGTGCGTTTTAACAATGTTTATAGAAAGGCCATGATCTATGTCGTTCTTAGTAATTTCTAACATTGTATTAATCACTATGAAAGTTAGCACATTTAAGTATACTTATATCAAGGTTTCTATGCTATTCATTTAAATATAACTCGGCAGTAGATGGCGCAATAGCGTATCGATTTCTATACCGTTCAAAAGACGTGAAAGAATATAAATTACAACAAATTATAAGCACACGAATGCGTACAAAATCGCGACTTATTTCATACAAAATCAAAATTAGTATTTAACTAGCGGGTCTGGTGGATGTTGCCCTGATAATAAAAAGTAACTTGACCAATTATATACCTAAATCTTCCGCATTGAATCCCTTTCTCTACTGGTGAAAATCGCATGAAAATCCGTTTAGTAGTTTTTGAGTTTATTAGCATGATTCAACTCGAAGGTAGTTGATAGCAGGCTATTTTCACTCCTCAGAATCGGATTTATATGGAAAAGGCTCGTCTAGTTTTGGTTATCAATCAACTTACTAGATGGCGCTATTATATAATTTTTTTGGCAAGTTTGATAACAAAATATGGTGGACGACAATTAATTTAGACATTTCAAACTGACAACTTTCAAATATTTATTTTCATTCATTTTGTTTACGTATCTGTTACGAGAGTGTATTCCCTTACATTTTCTTGCCTCCTACAAACAATTTTATCTATCTCCGGATCTACTTATAAACATTGACACCTGGATATACATACTTGGATTTAGATTTGCCTTACGATGAATATATTCATTACAAATAAAAATACGCAGTACCGCTGTATGCATACATACATAGTTATAAATGTACATTTATAACCAACAGATATTAGTTCGAAAGTGTTATAGAGGCGCTGATTGGAAAGAATGAGTGCGACCTCTATTTATATAACGTACTCTGTGGTTGCTAGCCTGACTCACCTAGAAATAACCCTACCACTGTGCTAATGCTTGACCGCGATGTTTCCTTCACCTACGTCGAATAAAGCGACGATATAGACCATCCTGACATACTTGTAGATACATATGTAGGTAGGAATATTGGTAGAAGGGTTTAATTTTTTTCTATTATTTTTCTAACTTGCTTGGGTTAGCTGAGTTGACAGATACAAAATAAATACATACAGCATGACTGGTTAAATAGTTGCAAAACTCTCACAGATTACTCATTACTTGCTTCTCGGTCTAAATCAATTAATAAAGTAGGTGCTTAATATTTGATCTAATTATCTCGAGAAACACAAAACTGATATACAGTCAACATCAGATGGTTTACGCAAAAACGAACTGGTGTAATAAATGAATCACACCCTGTCGCGTACTCCGGGCCGCGTCCAACATCTCGGCTCGCGTCGCGTCCTTCTTTCCTTTGTTCGACCGTGCAGCGTTTCCATGATAAGCAGTTACGTAATGATTAACCTTGAAAAGCGCCCCTTGAATTTTGTTCATTGAAGCTAGGTGTGATTTTTTTTACGTTTAAAAGTATCGCTCTTAGAACAAACTTTAACTAAGGTTCTCTTTATTGTTTATTAGTATTTGTTTTGATATTATTATTTTATATTTTACATGTGACGATTAACTACCCCACGATTGAAGGATGTGTTAACATTTAAGCAGTCACCTGGTATATATGAGTTACACATGCTTGTTACACATGTGTGTCTTACTCATTCTTGTATGTATTAATAGCTAGCTTAGACAGATTCCCGGTGTTATATCAAATGCAACAGCCCAAGTAGGGGTTCGGCCACTTTGGCACCCTTGATTTTGTTGCCAAGTGGCAAAGTGCCTTAAGCACCTTAGTAGTCCGGTGAAGCTGTGAAAGCCTGTCATGTCAATAGCGTTAGTCAGTTCGAAAAAAAAACGCTCAAAATTTTTCAACTAGCTTAGAATACAATTAAACTACAGAACCTAAGTTCATTTTCAAATATTTCGTTATCAAAAATATTTAATAATCTATAAATTCATTAACTTAAACTATCTGACATTTGTATTATTAAGTGATTTAACATAATCATTTTTCTTATCAACCCCAACTGGCATCACTTTAAAATCATTCTCTAATTCATCTATAAAGAATCTCGTTTGATTTGCATCGAGTCTTCCATTCTTCAAGTTATCTCTTTTTATGTTCTTCTTATCTTCCTTCGTCTGCCATCCTTCTGTTCTTCTCTTGTTTATAGCGTTTGTGTGGATATGACCTTGATAAATGACACTCGCTACTGAATTATCTCGCTTATTAGATACTGGATAGGGCTGTTGATAGGCATATACGAACGGTATAGTTACGTGCGTATCATTCGGCACTGCTTTATTAAAAGGGTGTCCTAAATGGTGTATTGTTTCTTTCAAATGGTGTATGTCGTATTCTTCCCGTTTTTTACTTTCTTCTTCATGCTTCGGTATTATTGAGTTAATGTTATCTGTTAATTTCTGTAAAAATGCTTGTAATATTTCTGTATTCCTATCGATCTTCTTTAAAATTTCGTTGGTTAAGTTACCATTTTTTTCTATGTTTTTGATCATTTTCGTTTTCTGTTCGATTAATTGCCTCTCTATTTGTTTTGTTGATTCCGTTGTTGTTGGAGTTGTTGTCGATATATATTTTGTTGTTGCATGTGTCGTTGTTGTTGACAGAGATGCTGTGGTTGAGGGTTTTGTAGTCGTCAATGGAATAGCAACAGGTTTATCGTATGACCGTAACAAAGATGCTATAGCTAATTTATTTACTTCTTCCTTGGTCAATCTCAAAACTTTCGGTGGATTAAGTGGTAAAATCACGTCAACGTATTGATTATGAGTTATGTTTTCAAAATCAGACTCTGTAGTCAAAGCCATATTTTCTAATTTCTCCTTTTCTTTATTCAAGTGTTGAAGCTGTTCGTTTATTCTATCTTTGTGTTGTTTCAAAAGGGAATTCACTTTCTCCCTTTGTCTCATCATTTGAGATATGATTGGTGATTGTGTAGAAGGTTCCGCTTTAATTTGTTTTTCAGTTTTATTTATCTTCACAACTTTTGATATTTCCGAAACATTAACTAAAGACGAATAAAGCAATCCATTCTTATTATAGCTCTTGTTAATGCTCGTGTGTATTTCTTTGAATGCAGGGTTCATATCTGTCAGATTTTTGGGCATGATTTTAACCGTGATCTTGTAGTTTGTTTTACCGCTCTGCGGCGCTATTGCATTAACGATTTCTTCAACTTTAGGAAGTGGGATATTTTTTATACTTGTTGTTTGTGGCGTTGTAGGTTCTGTAACGGTAGAGTTAGGAACCAGATTGTCGTAACTGTTAAAAATTAAAGGGTATTCTGGTAGATTATCTTCTTTCGATCTGGAGATTTCATCCATAAATATGTGAGGGTATTTAGACATTAGTACGTTATGTCTGGATTTTCCATCGAATGTGTTTGTTATGAAAGGATGCTCCGGTTGTTCTTCGTAAATATAAGGAGATATAAAGTCGTAGTGGTCCTCTTCAATCTTTTCTTGGCCGATTTCGGGCGTTACTACTTCTCTAACTATGGCTCTATCGGCAAGCAAGTTTTCATCTGATACGACGAATATTTCTTCCTCTGAATGTCTTCTTAGTTTTGGTCTTGCATCAGTAGCTATTATCCTTATTTTGTTAACTTGCCTTTTATTTCTTTTCTTATTTAAAAATATAAGTTTAGTTGCCATTGCCTTTGTATTTAAATAACGATTTATTTTCCTTTTACTTTTTAGGCTCGATATTCTGTTAACATTTATAGATCGTTTTTTCCTATGTATTAAGTTAGCGAGACCGAATATCTCTGATGGATTTAGACTTTTGTTAAAAATATCTTCATCAACTATCAAAGTATTTTTAGTAATTTTATCATCGCTTTTAGTAAATTTTGTAGTATCTGCATCTTGTACTTTGTTTAATTTAGTTTTAAATATATCTTCGTAGTTTTGATATGGAAGAAATTTACTATTATATATGATTTTGTATTCATTTGAATGATGATCATCTCCGAATCTATTGTCAACTGATCGACGAAGGACTGCATGCCCGATGGGTGCATTATCACTTTCTTCATATTTGTCTTTAAGAAGCTCGTCTTTCTCCATTTCATTAGGAGTATCAGTTTGATCATATGTCTGGTGATAAGTTTGGATTATATTTTCTAAACCTGTGAAGAGCTTCATCGCTTCTTTATCAGGCGGCGCATCAACGTACTGATTGAAACCGATAGAGAAACCACTGCCATCGATATCTTTGACGAAAAACTTTAATTTTCCCATATCGTTATATGTATTGTAATTATGTGTCTCTTCGCTATCATCGGCATTCAAGGGCTTCTGTATCCGTTCCGGTATACCATTCAGATTCATTACTTTGTCATAATCAACGTCTATCTTGCTCATCTCAGCTGAATTTATCGCTTTTGTTACTGCTAAAAATTTAGGTCCATATTTTTTATTAAATGTTTCTGAAGATTTATCAATCATATATATCAAGGGTTCATGTATTGGTAATAATTTACCTATAGGGTCTACATGTCTGTGAATCACAGCATCGTACGGTAGTGACATTTTATTTATTAATCTATCTTTATTTTTATGATTAAGTGGGTCCTGTATTCTTTTTTTGATGTGTAAATGAGTAAGTTTTTTCTTACTTCCTTCTGGTTTTGAGTGTATTGCTTTTTGAATTTTCTCTATGAGGTTCCTTATCAGCTTTTTCTTCTTCTCGCCTTTAGCACCTTTACTGTCGAAATGTGTCTCTATTTCTACAAATAACTCATCATCATCTTTCTTAATCGGTGCCTTAGATTTCTGTGATATATCTTCTGCCTTACCGTCTTCGTTATCATAACGTATTTTAATATGTCGTTTTATTCGTTTCATTTCTTGTTTTACTTCCGACATTTTTTCGTAGTTTTTGTTATGTTTAATGTATTCTTGTATGAATTTGTTTATATCTTTACTTTGTTCTTCCTTATCCATAGTTTGAGGTTCATAATATTTGTGTATTCTTTCTTTAGGTATATTATTAGTATTTTCAAGTTTTATTGGTATGTTAGTAGTTTCTTCATCATCTATACGACTAAATTTTATTGATCTGCCGTTATATATCAATTTAATTAATCCTTTAACATTGTCATTAGATTTACTGAAACATAACAATTTAATGATATTATAAAAAATGCATACAATTATTTATCACATTTAGACTAATGCAGTTTTCAATGAAGTGAACTTGATTTATTGTATAATGAACAAAAATGGTGGATTTTTTAGAGTGTAAGTTTAGTTTAAAGGACTATATTAATTCGCACCCAAATTAACCCCCACAAAAGTGTAGTTTATTTGGACAAGTATATACAAATTCTATTTCGAATAACTGTGGGAACAAGTGAAAGAATAGTTAAAGAAGTCAATTATTTTTTAAGTTCTTTGGAATTTATTGAAATAGTTCGTTATCATACCGATTAAATCTATCTTTGTAGTTTACTGTACAGCCATCAGCTGAGATTTAAAGTTTGAACGTTAAAACCTATAAAGTATATTCTGCTGTATTTTCTAAGATAACAAGTAGTTTAACTCACGTTTCTGGTTTGTTGGGCAGACTACCAGGTAGTGAACTTATGTCGATAAGCGTCTTGATTATTACTTTTGGACCTAAAAAAATCTTATTTGTTAAAGGTGTTTGTTTGGGTTTACTAATATAGAATATCTGTTCTTTGTCTGAAGTAACCTCTAAAACGGATCTCTTGCTTTTGACTAATTTTTACAGGCAGATAGAGTATTTTGTATAATATATGTAGGCTATACATTACCCTTTGCTATAGGAACAAAAGAAATGATATATTTTAACAGAGGTAATTGAAAGCCGGTATGTATAGGTTTAATAGTAAAAGTCATTTTGCAATTCTAACTAATAAATACGATTGTGAGTTTGTTTCTTTGTTACGCTTTCACGCTTAAACCACTCAGCTAACCATCTCGCAATTTTATATATATTATATTATATATTATCAACAGGGGGAACGCTTACACGTGCGTGCGACACAACGGGGGATCTATAGTAGACGTATCGTTTGCTTCCCCGTCGGTCGCACGCCGTGTCCGGGGGTGGAGGGTGATGGAGGAGGTGGAGACCTTATCGGACCACCGATATATCAGGTTCGAGGTCTCCACCTCCCACGATGCGCCGACAACTCGTCCTCGGACAAGAGCGAGGTTCCCCCGCTGGACGATGGGCCGCCTCGACTCGGAGCGAGCGAAGGAGGCGGCCATCGTCCAGGCGTGGGTCATGTCCCCTCCGGACGGAGATATCGACGCGTCCGCAGCCCGCCTCCGTGATGCTCTCACGGAGGTTTGCGACGCGTCGATGCCGCGGAGCGTACACCGCCTGAAGAGGAGGGCGGTGTACTGGTGGTCGCACGAAATCGCGGAACTTCGTGCGGCCTGCTCCGCGGCCCGGCGGCTGTACGGGCGCAGCCGCCGGAGAAGGTCCAACAGGGACCCCGAGGAGGAGGCCCGGCTGTATGGCGACTACAGGACCTGCAGGAAAACACTGCAGGTCGCCATCAGCCGGGCGAAAGAGCAGGCATGGGAGGAGATGCTCCAGGAGCTGGAGAGGGACCCGTGGGGGCGCCCGTACAAGATGGCCCGGAAGAAATTCCGCGGCCAGGCGCCCCCGGCATTGGAGACTCTCCAGCCGGAGGTGGTTGAGAGGGTCGTGGGAGCATTGTTCCCCGACCCTCCGGAGCTCCTCCCTCCTCCCATGCCTCCTCCTCAGGTGGTAGAAGAGGCGCCGATCGACCCTCCCCCAGTCACGGAGGACGAGATGGGGAGGGCGAGTGAGCGCCTCCGCACTGGCGGAAGAAAGGCACCCGGCCCCGACGGGGTCCCGGGTCGGGTGCTGGCTATTGCTATTGCGCCGGACCATCTAGGGGGGTGGCTTCGGGAGCTGTTTGACCGCTGTCTTGCGGTCGGACAGTTCCCGAAGCCATGGAAGAGGGGGCGGCTTTGCCTGATGGCGAAGGAAGGCCGCCCTCCGGACTGCGCGTCCGCATACCGGCCCCTTGTACTGTTGGACGACACCGGGAAGGCGCTCGAAAGGATCGTTGCCTCCCGGGTCGTCCGGCACCTCGACGAAGTGGGGCCGAACCTGTCGGACGCGCAGTTCGGCTTCCGGTCGGGGCGTTCCACGCTGGACGCCCTGACCCTCCTGAAACAGGTCTCCGCGGAGGCGACCTCTCAGGGTGAGAGGGTATTGGCGGTGTCCTTAGACATCGCCAACGCCTTCAACAGCCTGCCGCATGCTGTCATACGGGAGGCACTCCGCTTTTTCGGAGTGCCCCCGTATCTGCGGCGGCTGTTGGAGGCGTACCTAGAAGACAGAGAGGTCGCCTTCGTGGACGCCGGAGGACGGATGGTCCGACGCAATACGGCGTGCGGGGTTCCGCAGGGGTCGGCATTAGGGCCACTCCTGTGGAACATGGGCTACGACTGGGTGCTCCGCGGCGCGCTCCCTTCTGGAGCGCGCCTCATCTGCTACGCGGACGACACCCTAGTCGTAGCCCGGGGCGGGGAATTCCCGGAATTGGTGCGCCTGACCACGGAGGCCGTAACTCTCGTGGTCGGGCGCATAAGAAGGCTGGGCCTCGAGGTGGCCCTCAACAAGACCGAGGCCTTAATGTTTCACGGGCCTCGGCGGGGGCCACCTCCAGGGGCCCACATTTATGTGGAAGGCGTCCGGGTCAGGGTGGGGACCCAGATGAAATATCTGGGCCTCACCCTGGACGGACGCTGGCGGTTCGAGCCCCACTTCAAGGGGCTCGGACCGCGCATAGTCAAGGCGGCAGCGGCGCTCGGACGACTCCTCCCCAACACGGGGGGGCCGGGTGCCGCTTGCCGCCGCCTTTACATGGGGGTGGTGCGGTCCATGGCCGCCTACGGAGCACCGTTATGGGTGGACGCCCTCAACGCCACCAACATTCGTGCACTGCGTGCCGCGCAGCGTACAGTGGCGTTGAGGGTAATACGAGGTTACCGAACGGTGTCCTCGGCGGCGGCCATGGTGCTGGCCGGCTCCCTTCCCTGGGAGCTAGAGGCGGAGGTATTAGCCGCCGTGTACGAGTTTACGGCGGCTAAGAAACGGACAGGGGAGCCTCTGGCTCCCAGGGAAGTGGAGGTAAAGAGAGATGTAGAGAGGGATCTCATGATGGAGAGGTGGAGGCAGGACCTGGCGGACGCGCAGTACGGTAGATACACTATCGACGCCGTCCGCCCGGTCCTGCTGGAATGGTGTAGTCGAAGATGGGGCTCCCTGACGTTCCGTCTGGTGCAGGTGCTGACCGGGCACGGGTGCTTCGGTTGGTACCTGTACCGGATAGCTCGCAGGGAGCCGACCGCCGTATGCCACCAGTGCGGCGTTGACCCGGACACCGCGCAGCACACTCTTTCCGAGTGTGCTGCGTGGGAGGAGCAGCGCCGCACTCTGGCTGCGGCGGTAGGAGAAGACCTCTCGCTGCCGGGCGTGGTTACGGCCATGCTCGGCAGCGAGGAGGTGTGGAGAGCAATGGCCTCCTTCTGCGAGGAAGTCGTCTCGCAGAAGGAGGTGGCGGAGAGGGCCCGCGAGGACGATCCTCTAAGTGGCCCTCTCCGCCAACGGAGGACAGGAAGGAGGAGGCGGCAGTTCGACCGCCTCCTCCCGCCAACGTAGCCGGACCTAGGGAGGGTGGGTCGGGGGGCCCATCTTCCCATTGCACAGGTTCGGCGGACGGAGGAGACGGCCGGTGTGTACCCGGCTGTCTCCTAACAGGACGGGGCCCGGCGGCGGCGCTTTCGCTGCTGGGCCAACCGCTGGGGTGGCACGATGAAATCTTTAGAGATCTCGTGCCGCCCCGACTATAGCGGCAGAGGTACACCGGGGGGTTTTTAGTCAGTAGGAGTCTGACATACCCTCACGTTGCCCCCGACGGCGTGAGGGTATCCATGTAGGATTTTCCCCCCGAAAAAAAAAAAAAAAAAAAGGGGTACCTTTCATCGAGAATAAGTACTGTTCTCAAGTAGGTTAAAATTATACTAACACGAGCAAAGCTGCGTGCAGACGCTAATAAAAAAATAAAAGGCAATCGAGATGGAACAGTCAGTTCTCATTAAACAACAAAACCTTCTTCACTAGCTATTTTAAAATGTAATTACGAAGATAGATCTATAACAGTTTTCACCGATTTCTTTATGCATATTACTGCTTATAATGGATAAATAATTGGATGGATATATGGTGTAATATATTAATTTATGCAACAATTTCATATTTGCTATGTTATTCATTATACGTTCAGGAGTCTACTAAATCATCTAGACATTTTCATAGTCGAATCATGATTCTAGCCGGCCATTTATATTTTACTAAATAAAGCGTAATTCTAATACAACCTTTCGGAGTATCATTTTTCCTTCTATTATCTTTCACTTTCCTTGTAGCGTCTATCACTTGATCTCTTAATGCTTTACAGTTCATTATCTCGTTAAAAATCTTTTGTTCTTCATTGGATAAAACTGGTTTTGGATTTTCTACTTCCTTTGATACTTGTGTCGTGGTTTCAACTGTAATAATATTTTTAATATATTTAATAAAAATTGTTTCTTTCTTAAAAAGTATTACTTTTATATAAATAACGTGCAACGTATAGCTGATAATAATATATTTTATTAACGCCTCATTAGATTTTAGCGTTTGACTATAGTCTCATCTAATGTTAATCATTATGTAGTCGAAGATAGTAAACAATAAACCTAGAGAGAGACAGTCTCCGGTGTAGCTGTTGAAATACACTAATAGGTGTTTGGCGACAGGTTTCCAACTTAAAGGTGGTAGCTAGTTAAGCGGGATTTGAAACAACTTTACCACTTTTTTTTTTAAATGTTATGGTGGCAACCGAACAGGCTGGTCACCTGATAGTAAGTGATCACCACCGTCCATAGACACTAACAACACCGAGGGAGTCGCCAGTGCGTTGCCAGCTTGTGTTTGGGGGAGAGCGGTTGGGAAACTGGGGTGGAGGTAAAAGTAAGGTGGAGGGCGGTCTCACTGACCGAACGAAACGCAACAATGCAAGCAATGTTACTTCACGTCGGTTTTCTATGAGAGGGTGGTAGTACCCCGGGCGAGCCAACCCATTCATGTTGAAGTAATAGCTTCAGCGTTGCTCTACCACCTATCACACCTTGCTTTGGTTCCATCACGATATTACCCACAACCTAAAACCCCGGCTCATTTGTAAGTATTCAAAACTACGTCAATCGATGTCCAAACACGCTGTCCCAAACAAATATCAAGTAAACCGTTATCGTTTCAACCTATATATATTTACTTAAATCATCTATACTAATATTATAAAGAGCTATAGTTTGTGAGGTTGTAGGGGGTAATCTCAGAAACGACTAAACCGATTTTTTATTTTATTTATTACCAATAGAAAGTCACGTTTTTTGTGAGTGTCATGGACTATATTTTAACCCGAAAAATGGAAAGACTTTTTTGTGGTAGTCGGATTTGCAAAGTAAGTCGAAGTAAAAACGATCGAACGAAAACGTTTCTTATGAACGCTGCCTTAACGACGAGAGATATATGATTGAGTTCTAGAGAAAGAGTTTGATAATGCCTATTAAAAATTCACCGATATCATATGTCTAACTTTTATATTTAAGTCACAAAAAGTAGATTTTCTTAAATATTTACCGCCCAACGAAGTGGGCACGGGTTAGCTAGTGAGTATATATGTTTAAACCTTTAATACTTTACCTTTTGTTTTGACACTTTTAGAAAATATCGTGTGCACTCTATCATATACTTCGTTAAAATCCATGTGACCTATTAAGCCTCGTAGAAGTACTTTATGAATATCAGAATGTAGTAAATCTTCTATTTGTTCTTTGTCCTCTCTTGTATTTGTTTTCTCATCTGTAATTATAAATGGCATTAGTTCATTTTTACAAGTCTTTTTTATTTTATTTTAGAGTGCCATTAATAACATATATCTATATCTGTTTATTTCCTATTTATAGGAAATTAGAAAGGTTTGCCAAAAAATTAAAATAATTGTTTGTATCATTGATCTTGCAATTTCCTTGATCCTTAGTTGGCTGTATGATTAATTTGTATTCGATGTAATGTAGAAGGTTTTAAAAACTAAACACTAGAGTTGAATAGAAAACCTGTTTCAATATATCTTCGCTCTGCCTAAAATTTCTATTACCTACGTTACTATTACTATATACAAACCCTTATTCTTCTCTACAGATAATTCTGATTCGCTTTGACTCCTATTCGTACTAGCAGTTCCAGCGTCAAGTTCGTCTAGGAGTGTTGCTAGACGGTCCGTCAATATACTTTTCATCTGCGGATTTTTAATATGAAAGAGGAAGTTCTTGGTTTCTGTAAAATTGTGGAAAATATTATTTAAATCTAAGTTTATAAAAGTGCTGATTATTGTTGTGGATTTGAAAACAAGTGCTTGAGCTCATAGTAATTTAAGAAATTTTACGTATACCATCAGATCTTGACGTTCCATTGTAATTAATTGCAAACTGCTATAGTTTCTAATAGAATAATATTTCCATTAGATAACGATAAAAATAAATAACCGTAATTATAAGCGTGGATTAAATATAAACAATTTTTTTTAGCACGGCAAATAGTACAGTCCCTATGTCTGATAGTAAGCACAGTACAATCCAAAAAAATGGCGACCACCGAGTGATAGACTATCTATCGCCGGTCGCCGCTGTCAGAAGCTGTGAAAAGCTAGATCTGCACAGACTGATCCCGAAACGGGACCCGCAGAGGCGAATCACTATGACGGGCTTGATCGCCATATACATTCGTTGCGACCCAGTCGGGCTGTAAAGCCCTACCCCGCTTTCGCCATTGCCACATTCGTTATTCAGCAGGGTGCAGAGCGTGCAGGTAACGTTGGCTTGGGTGTCTCAAGTCTTATGATGTTATTCGACACCCCGTACACGCCAACAATGCTTATCTGTCACATTGTTTCTCTCTAACAGAGTTGATTAGATAAAGAGGCTAATACCTTATTGCAGAAATAATGGGAACTGCATTTCACACTCTCACTGCTCATTTCACATATAAAATACTCAAACTGAAAAATAAGTCCCATACATTTAAAATAAGCTAATTTCAATTTTAATCGTTTAGGAACGGCCAAAATTGGACTGGGCTTTTGAAATGTAACGGCTCAAATTACCTTGTTCATGTGATTACATTTGGCAAAGATGCGAGTGTAAAATGGATGCTTGGTGTAACTGGAATGGATAAGATTACGAATGAGCATATCGGAAGAAGTTTGAAAATAGCACTAGTAACAAAGCAGTTGAGGAGTAATAGGTTACCATGGTATGGACATGTCTTGAAGAAACGTGAAAGTCGTATACTTAGAAAGGTATTGAGTATGAAGGTGGACAGATATAAGAGTATACAATAACAGAAGAAGGTATTGATATAATGATATATGTAACAGAGGAGAGTGGTAACAGAAATTATATTAAGCCGACCTTACTTAGGTGGGATATGGGTAAGAAAGTGATGACGATATATATCTGGCTGATACTGGTGGCAAAGGAATTCATACCTAAAGATCTCTTACTTCTATAAACGTCTTCATTATTCTCATTCTCCTGATAAGTCTCCGGCCTAAATGTAAAGTCTTCATCATCATTATGTCTTATAGTCGTGTCTGAATTCTTGTGAGGGACGCCTAGAAATAATTAAATTATTATTAATCTTGACGACTTACCAGTTTTTTATTGTCGATGTGATACATAGACTTGTGTGCCGTCACGGCAAATTGCATGACGCTCTATTATGCCGTCACGCCTTCTCTATGCTACCGTTCGAGACTCTCTTGTGTGTGTGCTTGCAATATATTTATTATTAATGTAAAATGAAGACGAAGTTGAGATAGGCTTATGAAATTTTTGAAGTATATTTTTCGGAAGAAAGAGCTTGATAGTTTACATTAGATTTACGGTTTAAAAACGTATCATCTTTGGATAATAATATCTTAATAATAAATTATAATTACCCATATATTCCTATCACTATCAAAACACCAGGATTATAGATTTCCTAAGATACTATATCTGAGTTACCGTTGAAATTATCGCCTTTTTATGGCTATATCTAGTAATTGGCTAATATTATGTATATTGGTGTTAAATCACCGTCGAAAAATATTTGTCTCCTACCTTCCTAATGGGATCGAGTAGAAAAGTATAAAAAAGTAGCGTACAAGCATTATGGATCGTCGGGCTGTTCACATCTATACGTAAATGCTGTATGGTGTACCAATACAAAATTATTGACTATGGCACCGTTCTTACAAAGGTCGCACTAGGTGAAACTAACTCCAACATCCACGTTAGATGGTGTGCTTAAATTTGACGCCGCACTTGTTTAAACTCTCATCCAAATTAGATATACATTGGTTATGTATGTTATATAATTTTAAGCTATTGACAGAAATGTACTAAGTTTTATAGATCGTCCAGACGTGTCAGACAATTTTTTTTCGAACTGACCCTACGCTATTCCCCTGATTTGCCTTTACAGCCTCACCGGACTAACGGGACTAGCGTTCAGCCGCTTTGTAAGCTTAAGGATGCTGTAGTGCCCGAACCTCTGGGGCTGTTGTTTTAGATGGAATAACAAATCTTACAAAGCTAAACTAACTAAATAAATATACGAATTAGAGAAGCACACGTGTATACCAGCATGTGTGCCTCATGAACTCATACGCGTATTTCGTGCCTGTCAACTCGGCTAATCTAAACTAACCAAGTTTGAAGAAGAAGGGTAATAAACCCTGTGTGTATGTGCACGTGTGTAGGGGTGATTTGTGTTGTGTATGTTAAATGAAAATTTTCGGTATTACTGTATCGCGCTAGTAGCGTGCTTAAGGGCTCCACTCCAAGGACTAGAATGTAAGGTTAAGCCGCTGCCGAGGCAATATGTATGTTAGCATGATTATTTACAGGGAGTTCATAAACTTAATGCGGTGATAAATACCTCTTTCATTCGTCAGTAGGCCATCGATGTCAACGAAAACGTTAGTGAGAATGATCGTGAATATAAGTGCAATAGCGAGTAGAGTAACGCAGAAGACCCTGTAAAATATTCCATCGAAATCGCAACTCGTCATGTGGATTATATAGATTGATGCAGTAGTCAGCTGAAATAAAAATAAGAATTATAACTGGCTTAATCGTGTGGAATAGTTACTTTGGACTCACGCTAACACGCAGCGGAAGCTCTCAAAAGAAAAAAAAAACGATTTTAAAACATTTTTCATTGGTACTCCGCTCCTATTGGTTTTAGCTTGATGATAGTATACCTTCCCCGATAAATGAGCTATCTAACACCGAAAGAACTTTTCAAATCGGACCAGTAGTTCCTGTGATGAGCGCGTTCAAGCAAGCACACTCATCAGCTTTATAATCTTTATATATAAATTTCTTCTCTACGTGTGTATGTCACTGAACTCCTCCTAAACGGCTGGACCTATTTTAATGAAACTTTGTGTGCGTGTTCCAGTGGATCCGAGAATGCTTTAGATTCACAATTGGACCCGGTAAGTGGCGTTGCGGTTGACTTTTAGGATTTTTTTTATTATCAAGGCAGGACAACGTCCACCGGGCCCGCTAGTATTAGTATAGATATGAAACTTTACATAGAAATTATCTAAGTTATAGTGAAAAGTTACGCAGTTTAGAATAAATAAGCACACGTTTATTAGTTCGAATTAAATTCTAACAGAAATTATGTACATACCTAAAACTGTTGAGTATCAAATGGCGATGACTTCAAAAACTTCTGTTTCGTAAACATCATACAAGGCAAATTTTCTTTTGCTCAATTTTCTTAAATAAATGTTTAATAAAAATAGTAGGATTTTTCAATGAAAATGTAAACACATTTTTACGGTTCCAATATTTGTAAACAGTTTTAGCGCTATGAAATAGAGTTGAGGCGCTATCGATAACAAAATGGTCGATGAAGTTAATTTAAACGACTACTTGTTTATTCTGAGTCATCAACATAGCATATCTATGCATATAATAAGAATGTGAATATATCGTGTCTGTACTTTTTAGATTTTTGGGGAAAACTATTGTTGCAGGTTTCTTGGAATAAGTGATAAAATAAATTAACATCATGTTTAGAAATATCTTTATGTTTTTTGAACACGCATCACTGCTCAAATAATGTATTCACGATAAAACCTCACCAAGCAAAATTATATCGTCGATTAACATTTAATCTTAGTTCTATTAAAATAGGATCATTTTTCAAAAGTTATTGTAATTTTAATGAGGACGCGACTTAAGTACGAGCGAAAAGTAGATGAGTAAATGACTTAGTACATTCAGATGATTTTATTACTCATGGTTTTTTACATTAGGTTCTACGCGGATGAAGTCGAGGGCACAGCTAGTTTATAAATAACCACAGCAACAGTTAATTAAATTTCAATAAAAAGAAATATAGATTTAACATTATCAATACGAGAAATTAAACAGAAAGAGAAAGAAAAGACTAAAACCAATTGGTTGTTGTTATATTAGGCAGTTAGTTTTGTAGTAACCCGCGAGGGTAACTCCTAGTTCCCCCACGCCACGATCCTTTTTTCCTTGGCATACCACTAGAGGGAGGAGATGGGCCGCGTCGCCATTATAGTATGTGCCGCAAAAAAGACGTGAACGCTCTGTGTCATGAATAAGTATGCAAACCACGCTGCGAGTGATAATATATTTTTCGTGACCCACCTACTCACTGAATACGGACGCAATACCTGCTGAAACCAGTGATCAGCCTCTGTGACACATATGTGGATGTACACCCCACCGCACCTCCCCGCACTCCGTGCGGTATGAACGTTGTATGCATTAACAGTAATAAACTAGCTATGCTCAATACCTGTTGTCTCGTTTACCTCAAGACACTTCACTCTGCCAAGTAAGTGTATGTTTCTCTCACCTAACTCTATCAATATCAATCAATATACCTTTGGATCCTACGATGGAGCGTGTTTCCCGTAATACCCTTGCCCTTGCAAACCGCAAAAATACAGTCCACATCTCTCCTTATAAGAAACACCGCAATCAATGGAGGTGTAAGGAATCAAGTGACTGGACCACATTCAAGCCCGCTCCTCAACTTTTCATGGTCCCTCTCGCCGGATTTTCCCTCCACCAATTAGTACTCTAAAATTTTACTTTTAGCAATATTCCTATATTGCTTTTGCTTTTACTGCCGTTTTGTAATTATTTATTTTATTGAAATGTCGCATGTTTTATGATTTTCATATAATACGTATTGTAGAATGTAGGTTCTCTATTCGACTTCTTTTTAGAAGGTATCCTCAATGACTGTCGCAGCATCCTACTTCACCTCTGCAGAGTAATGCGCCTACACGTCGTCTTCCATATCGTTTCCTTAGTGTGAGTTAGTATAGTCTTGGGTGAGCGTGATTGCGTAATAATTATCCGAGTGCATTAGGGTATTCGTTACTTACCAAATTGTATTTTTTGATATGGGCGTAAAAAAAGTAATTTGTATATTTTCATAAGTTTAAAATTAGAAATTTTTTTTTGAAAAAAAAAAAACAAAAGAAATACATTTTGACCTTATAAAAATATACAAATTAAATTCTCAATGCCCATATCAAAATTTTTCCATCCTAGGAGATCGTAGTAGATGGTAATTAATTATTAATATTTGGTAAGTAATTCGATAAAACAAGCAAGATAAAAATTGTAATAATTTCTAAAAAGTGAATAATTAATTTAATTTAAACGAATAGGAAAAGTAACCTAATTTAAGCACGGTTAAGTGGGCACTGGTGCCACGGCGGGACACGTAAATACATTCACTTATTAAGTATTTACATTTATTTATTATACGTTTGGCTCCTTATTACACTTAAACGTTAAACTGTGATGTCGTAATAAATGTGGCTTCATGAAACTGCTACACCTTTGGTGGTGACTTGGCGTTTGACCACAACCTCATCTGATATTAAATGAAGATGCGATCTAAGATGGGAAACACGCTAAAACTAGGGGGGGGACTGGCTCTCAACTGCAGCTGCCGAAACACACTATAGATGCTTGGCGACAAGTTTTCAACTTGAGTGTCGTAGGTACTCAGGTGGGCTTAGAAAAAGTATTGCCATCATGCTATTTATATTATGATGTTTTCTTTCAACGAAATCTCCAGCTCATTCAGAAGGATACAAACATATGTAGCTACCGAGTATGTCATGCTCTTTGATAGAACAACTTTTGTATAGTCCGCGTCAAACTTTTTAACCGCTCTGAAGTAGATGCGCAGAACACAAATTTAGGTATTAGAGGGGCGCAGAAGTCGCAAAAGGGGAGCAGGGTCAGTTTTTTTTGTTTGTCTTGTTGTTAATTACGTGTTATTGCTATTTTCTTTTTTTTACTTTTTCTAGTTTATATTTCTTATTATTAGAAGACCCATCAAGTTCCAAAAATGATGTTTCTATGAAGGCCGTTGTTTATTACAAATTGTTTATTTATTATGAATGCATTTTATTTACAATAACACATATATAATAACATATGTGCTACAAGATACACACCACAGATAGAAACATATACTGCATAAGGGGGACCATTCAATTAAAGTACGCGATCACCCAAAACTCACAAATAAATGTTATTTGGATTTAATTATAACTGACAAATACATGATGTGGCGAACTGTTAATATTCTAGCTTTGTCTATTATTCTGCTACTATTGTCCATTTCTAGTTTTTACTGTCGTTTTATTACCTCAGTAATGATTCAATTTTTATTATCTTTTCATTTTTATCTCTAATCTTATGCTAATACTCTAAATGTATAATATCATAACAAAGATGAATAAATGTCAATGTTAAATTCCTATATTAATATTTTGAATTTGTTTTGTATTCACTTCTTGACTGTACTATGCGCAAAACCGAATTCAAAGCTATATTCAGAGCGGCCATAACATTTGACTCGGTCTATATATATATTGTAAATAGAACGTCATTCAAACAGATGAACGATTGTGTCTCTATTAATAACTTATATGTTCATATAAATAAACAGTCTATTTCACGCATTCCGAGTATTATTATTGCACTGTCCGTGTCAGTCTAGAAACTTATAGTAGTGAGCCTGAAGCTCCTACACATACATTAACTGATGGGTTGTCTAAATCACAGTAGTCCGGTGAAGCTGTTAAAACCTTGCATGGTGAATAGCGTAGTCAGTTCGAAAAAAAAAGAAAAACCAATAGAAGCAGAGCACCAATGAAGAATGTTTCAAAATCGGGCACTTTTTTTGCTTTTGAGCGAGTAGTAGTAGTAATAATATTCGTCCAATAGGACAGGCGAAGGAATTAATCCATACTGCCAATTCTGAAGTTGTCAATATAGGTAGTTCTTATGTATTCTTTAAAGGCCTAATCGCCAAATCTTCTATAGTTCTTATGTATTCTTTAGTCAGTTTTATGTCCAAGTTAATGTAAAGGCATACGCGCCAAATCTTTTCTATGTCCAAATTAATGTAAAGGCAGAAACGCCAAATCTTCTATAATATATTCTTTTATCCATCTTTTTTATCTTAATTTATTTGTTATAGTAGCGTACTATGTTCCAGAGAGTTTGTTGATTTCCATTGTCGAGTAATTAATTCAATATTCTAACAAGATGGTGGCTCCCTTGTTAGAACTTTCCATGGAGTTTTTGTGGCATCTCAGAATTCATGGTCCGTGGTATTATTTTCTATTCACTTCACTTATACACAATAAACAAACTATATTACATAAAACACCACCAATTTTACACAATATAGAGTCAAGTAACACAAGATTATGAATAAAAAATAAAATCCACTACATGACAGACTAAGATCCCGCCAAAAACTCCGCTTTTGAGCGATTACGTTATTATTATATACGTTGCCATGGTAACGTGGTAAGTAGTAGTAATAATATTCGTCCAATAGGACAGGTGAAGGAATTAATCCATACTGCCAATTCTGAAGTTATGTGGTAAGTATCAAAGCTAGCTAGCTTTTCAAAGTTTATTTTGTTTTCTTATTCAAAAAGTTTATACTACTTTTATTTCCAATTTTTTATTTTTTCTCTATTACGTATTATAAAAAAAAAATGTCTAAATTACACGTTGTTTGTTAGTCATGCGTTATTACATGTTGTTCAATATTACATGGTGTTAGCCGCCATCGCTTTAAAATAAATGATCGACAATATTACACTCGTTCGCCTTCGCCATGTAAAAATTGAATAAAATCTTATCGACTACATCTCACCTCTAACGGCATTGTTTACAAATAAATTGAAAAACTGTAACCGCCTTCAAATAATACGTGAGACGCTTTTAGAAATTCCTTCATTCACCACTGGTATTCACTAGAATATACAATGTACTAATCAGTGATGTCCACGCGGTTAATATTATCGATAGCGATGTTAAAATTCGGTTTCCTTTCGGCCAACTATTTGGAGGCCGAATCGAATTATATGAAGCCGAAACTGGAGAGAAACAACGTTCTGAACAAGAAGGTGTGGATTAAAAATAAATCGAATGAGAATTTGTCTAAGAGTAACGGAGGGCAGTATATGTTTAGGTATGTTTATCTTATATATGTTAACTAGTTAAGCTCCTGCCTCTGTTCGCGTGGAACCGAATGTAAAAAAAAAATTACTAATAAAACCATCATCTGAATATGTAGGTGGTAGGGCCAAGCTGAAGCTATTACTGGTTTCAGCATGAATGGGTCGGCTCGTCCGGGGTAGTACCTTAGAGAAAACCGACGTGAAGAAACAGTGCTTGCATTGTTGCGTTTCGTTAGGTGAGTGAGAGTGCCGGAGGCCCGCTTCCCTTCCCCCTTCCCCATCCCCTCTCTCTCTCCTCCCTCCACCCTCTCCCCAAACACAGGCTGGCAACGCACTTGCGAATCCTCTGTTGTTGCAAGTGTCTATGGACGGTGGTGATTACATCAGGTGTCCCACAGGTTCGTTTGCCACCTATGATATTAAAAAAAAAGAAAAACATAAAAATCGAAAAAGTACAGACAATTTACGTTCTTATTATATGTATAGATTAATCAGAACTGTACATTGGAATGCCAAGAGTTCTCACCCTTTTGTTATTGTTTACCCTAGTGGTGATAACAATAATAATAATTGCAAACAACTGGTTAGTTCTCGTGCTCGTTATAATATTTGTCCACTATTCTTAAGCACTCTCTTCGTTACCAAAATTCTGGATATTAATTGTTAATTTACACCCTCAGGTCCAACTCTATAGCTGCGGATGACGTTCTTCAAAATAATTTCGATGCGTTTAGCGATAATTTTATGCAGGATGTTCCGTTTGTGTCGTCTTACATCCAGAGGTCCAAGAGATCGCCAAATGGTAATATATTTTTGTTAACATTCTGCGGTTTTTTTTTCGTATTTTGCTACTGTGTATAAACTTTATTATATCGAGATTAAACGATCAGCGATTCTAAGGTCGATCAGTCCTCGTGAATGTGGTTTTCGCAGCGTCGATACTATAAATTTATACATGACTAGCTGTGCCCGCGTCTCCGTCCGCGTGGAACCTAATGTATAAAATAAAGTATAAATAAAGTATAAAATATAATAAAGTCATCTAAATGTATTAAGTCCATTTACTTATTTACTTTTCTCTCGTGCTTAAGTCGCGTCGCCATTAAAATTACAATAACTTTTGATAGAGTGAACTGATTTTTAACCGACTTCGAAAAAGGAGGAAGTTTACTACCTTCAGTTGTGTGTATTTTTTTTTATGTATGTTAATCGATATCTCCGTCAATTATGAACCGATTTTAATGATTCTTTTTTTATTGTAATCGGTTGTATTTAGAGGTGGTGCCATATAAATATGAAGAAAATATTCAAACCCTAAAGGGGTGAAAAATCGTTTATTTGATTTTCACCCACTTCGTCTTTACGTATTTTCGTGAAATTAGAACCGATTTATTATACCCATTAGACAACACATATATTTATGCACACTAAAAATGGAAAAATAATTTTTCTTTACAAAAAAAAAATAAACCGCTTTCGATGTGAAAAACTAATAAGGCACTAAAAAGCGAAAAATAACTGAATTATTAAATTCAAATATATTATTAGGTAGCGCAAATATCAATATTTTTTATTTAATTTGGTTAATTTAACAATTTAGTTATTTTTCGCTTTTTAGTGCCTTATTAGTTTTTCACATCGAAGGCGGTTTATTTTTTTTTGTAATTTTTTTTTAAATAATACGAGACTAAACGTAACTCGAGAATATACTTTATGATTTTCTTGGTGAGGTTTTATCGTGAACGTAGGTACTTTAACAGTGATGCGTGTTCAGACAAACAGATAGATAGACATTTCTGAAAATGATTGAAATTTATTGTATTACTTATTCCGAGACACGTGCAACAATTTTTTTTCACAAAAATCGAAAAGTTACACGTTAGATTTACATTCTTATTGTGTAATATGTATAGATAACTAATGTTCTACAGATAGCCGACAACATACTGAATTACATGAATCCTTCTTACACAAAAACGACATTAGAAGGGTTAAAAGTAAAAATAGTATCACTCTCAATTACAAATCTCAGAATAGGCTAAATGTCCCTTTCATGATACCTTTCATCTTATTTAACTACTAGATATATGAGGCATATAGAATCAAAGACAGCTAAGTGCCACAAGTTCTAAAAATGAACTGAGTATGAAGCCATCTAGTCTATTATTGGTTGCAAATCACCATTTAATTCCTACAAGAAATAAAATACAGCTAAAGCCTTTTAATTTTCGTTTTAAAATTGATTTTGGGATCAAATACATTTAAGTACAACCAAGTCATCAAATAAGAAGTAAAGTAAGAATAAAATACAGTTAAGGAATTATCGCATTTATTAATTCCTTGAACTTCTCTTTTAGAGCTGATGGCCATAGGCAGGCAAAATCAATAGCATATGCCACTCCCTAAAATTGAAACTTTGAATATAAGTAAAACTCCAACTCTGAGAATAGATAAAAAAAAATTCGTTTCCTGCAAATTTGGTATCTATGCACTTAGTTGTTTTTGATTTTATATGCCTCATATATTTTTTGTTGCTCAAGCTCAAGTTTTACCTATTTTCGGTACATACGTTTTACATAGTCTTTGGCCGTAGATGGACAGTCTAAGTGCAGTATGTGTTTGACAAAAATACCTTAGTTCACATTTTCGGTGTAATTTACTTTCCTCACTTCTTCATGACATTTTCTATTTTTTTATAACCATTAGTTATTAGAATAGCGAAATCGTGTAGATGTTAGAGCCACGCTGTAGCTATTACTAGTTTCAGTATGAAAGGGCCGGCTAGCCCCGGGTTACTTACCACCCTTTCATAGGAAACCGACGTGAAGTAACGGTGCTTGCATTGTTGCGTTTCGTTCGGTCAGTGAGAGCGCCGGAGGCCCATCTACCCACCCCACTCTCCACTCCCTTTCCCCTACCCCTCCACCCAAATACAGGCTGGAAACGCACTTGCAACTCCCTTGGTGTTGCTAGTGTCTATGGACGGCGGTGATCACTTAACACCGGGTGACGCACCTGTTCTTTAGCCTCCTATGATATAGTAATTTTAAAAAACATTTATAATTATGAAATATCTGGACTGTTCTAAATAAGAAAGCGTAGTTCAACATTGACTAAAATAAGATTAAAGATCTTCACATTCTAAATTACAGATTTACGAAAAGTACGTCTTAAAAAGAGTTTAAAGAATTGCGTAAACAAAGTTGATTGTCAAAAAACGACTATAATTGATAAAGGAGACAAGTCGAATCTCGTTGGATCTAAACTTATACCTGATTTCAAACCCGCATCCGTTTTCAACGATTATCCTTATGAAGTTGCCATTCTGCTTAGTAATAATATGAATAACAAAACAAACAACAATATTACTACTCATAGAAACGATTTAACTGAACCATCCACTTCAAAAATAGATGTCATTAATTTAATAAGCGTAGAAGGTAATAATCTCAACATCAATTCAAACAGCACTAAATCTAATATAATAATACCAAAACGTAGTAGCAAATACGATTATAAAACCGAAACTAATGAAAGAATTGAAGTAATAACTGATATTGACGAAATAAACAAAAATACAGCTAAAAATAAAACAGATCGTAATATATTTAATAAAGTTGATAGAACTTGGCTTCAGAATGCTCGTATGCCGGATGTTAATTTTCATAAAGTCATACCGAAGGAACCAGTTAAGATAAAATCAGTGAACGAGAGAGCTCTTGTTAAGGTAATTTCAACCTTAACTAAAACGTTTAAAAAAATAATGAAGCAGCATAATGATATAAAAACAATACATCATAAACTTCAAGGACTTAACGATGATTTATTAAAAAATATTGCTGATATTACGAAAAAATTTCATGATTTCGATACAAAATATTCACATTTAATAAAATTGAATGACAAAATAATACGTTTCGAATCGGATTTAGCACAAAAGGAACAAAGCTTCAAAAGTAAACAAAAAGAAATGACAAAAAATCTGATTGAATTTGAAAATCAACAAAAGAAATTTTTAACACAACAGAAGCAATTTTACGCAGTACAGCAACTGATATTGACACAGAATGAGAAGATTAATATAAAGCAGAATCTAATAGCAAAAACTCAAAGCGAGATATCTCACAGACAGAATAATTTTGTCAGAATATTAAAGAAAGCTAAACAAATGTACACCGAGAGTAAAAATACTGTAATTTCCAAAGCTGACTCAAGTTTTGCAAAATTAAGAAACGACACGACAGATTTTATTACTAAACAAATAACACAAAGTTCTACTGCTCTTCCGCCCTCATCTGAATCTATAAAAATAAATTTATTTTCAATTCCCATCGCAAATCGTATAGAGAATCAAGATGAAATTTTGATCAAAGAAAAAGACCACCAACCAATTGACGATTTAGTTTATAAATTCTATTTCAACAACACTTTTATTGATAACATAATGAAAAGTAAAGTACTGAATTCTATTGCAACAATAGCAGATAATCGTGAAGCTCGAAATAACGTAAAAAATAAAAGAAATGAATTGACTACTATACTGTTGCCGGTAAATAGAACTTATATAGACATTAGAAGTAAAAGTGTACAAAGAAACAAAAGATGGATTAATCATTATAGTAGAAAACATTATAAAAGAAAAAACCACGGGAAGAAAGAAGCAAACAATATAAATACAAAAGCTAACCTTAATTTAAAGAATAATACAAATAATACTCAAGATACTAATTCAAACAAAACCGATCCTTTCCTGGCAATGGCAACTAGCTTCTGTAATGAGATTCGTCGGAATGCCAACACTCAAATATTGGGTTGGTGCATTGAGAAAGCTTTAAGAAGGCTACAGTATATGGGTGAGGTTTATACGTATTTTACATTATCTATCCTATCACATACTACACATACTACCCTATCACATTATGGCCAAATCTATCACATAATTGAAATTCCTTCTTTGTCTTCTAAACTCATAACTATGTCTTTCTTCTTCCATAGTTATTGGTGACCAAGTTGTTCATTCTAACCCTAATATTTCTAATACAGATGCAAAATTATTCCCTACGTTTTTAAATAAATCAGTTAAGAGTAAAACTAAGAAGCCGTTGGAGAAAACGGACATCATGACTACGTCTGGCTCATTTCCTGGTGTCAGACAATCAATAACTTCTACAGGTAATATATTATGATATCCTCAAGTATGTTTAATAGCTACCGTAAATAAACACATGCATGAGACGAACTAACTGATATTTTTACAATAAATGTCTGCAGTTATAACATCGCAATAATTATGAAAACGTTTTTTCTTTGCAGCATTTTTATTAACTTCGTTATTTTAACTATTCCGATGTTACTTTGTGATTGATTGTTGACTAACTTTCAATTTTCAATGCAGGAGGATAATGTAAAGAAATGTAGAAAAAGTAAACCAAAATGTCACCAAACAAAGACCCAAAAAAAACAATTAATTTTTTGAAATGTACCACGTAATTAACAGTAACTAAAGCTTTAATTGACTGATCGAAAAGCTAAGATTAAAGACCCCATAGAGTTTCTTGCCCTAAATATTGTGAGGTAATTTTTAGTTTTGAAAATTTTGTTAAGGGGGAATGCAAGCAGCGTGTAGTGACACAAAGGTATTTCTGTTTTATCCCTGAATAGTGGAACTAGAGCAAATATTGTTAAGTCATGCATTTTTTTAACTACAATCCAGTATCTAGAATTTGTATCTTCCTATGTTTCGATGGATATATGTAACCAAAAATTAAATATTATAAGAACTCGTAGGTTTTAAACTTACTAAAAAGGCGCCCGTTTATACCGCCGTTTTCAGAAAATTTTGCAATTATTTTTTTTATAATTTCCTATAACATGGGGTCCTTCAAGCGTAACGTGAGGAGGCATTTACGCAAGCATGACAGCGACGACCGACGGAAGAGAGCCTATCTCTCGGTGGTCGCCTTTGTTTTTGGATTGTACTGTGCTTACCATCCACCATAGTGCAGTCACTTTGCCGTGCTACAATAAAAAAAAAGGAAACAGAAGTACCAATTCATAACTACATCTATTCTGTATAGGTTTAAATCAATTTCAGTTCTAGTTGTCTCCCTAGCGTTCGTTAAAATAGTTTAGTTACAGTGCGAGAGTAATAGACTGTTTTAACTTATTTCTCAAATTCCTTACAGATTCCTTATCCTCTATTAAAGAATTTTCAACTCCTTTACCAACTTCGTCACCAACAGGAAAAGCAGTAACAAATGCGATGTATGCAACGGAACTCGGACAAAATATAATATTCTTTCCAGGTGAGAATATACCAATTTATAGAGAACTATCTTCCGCCTGCGAATTCGTCCACGTGGAATAGTTCCGTTGGGCTAACGCTAACACGCAGCGGAAGCGTCTTAGCGTGATAATATATAGCCTAAATGAGCTATATAACACTGAAATAATATTTCAAATCGGACCAGTAGTCTCTGAGAGTAGCGCGTCTAACCAAAAAAACTCTTCAGCTTTATTATATTAGTATAGATTTAATTTATTTAGTTAAGAGCGCTTTCCTATATACTATGCTTGTATCTCGCGAGCCGGTAATAATACGGAACGAGGAAATTTTAATAGTTGACTCACGCCTCTTTGTCTGATAACTTAAATTGGAAAAGCCTGGGGGCCTAATATATGGAGATGACATATCTGAACGCTATATCACATGATAATTATTTGTTTTAATCACGTGATATAGCTTTCAGTTATGTCATCTCCATACATTTTTCCGTTTTCTACTGGTGTTAGCGATTGTAGATAAGTAACATGACTAGGCCCCGTAGATAGATAAATGTTGATAACAAATATTTTTCCTTTCCAGATAACGAGGAGCTGGAATCGAATTTAAAAGAATACGGTTAGTTACGTGTAACTATTTGTTGTATATTTGTTTACTTTATTTGATATGACAAACTAGAATAGAACAAACTAGACTAAATTAAACTAGAACAACAGCTGTTGATTCGGTGTTACTTAGCAATTCCGCCTGGAATTGATTGACCGTCGCCACGTTTGAACATGTTTCTTTCATAGGGCGATCTCAGATCGATGTTGACTCTTCCTGATGCGAACAAGCGAGTCAAAAACAATCACTTAATTTAATAAAATGAAGGAGCGAAACATGTTTTAAGACGTGACAGCGGTCAGTCAATTCCAGGCGAAAGTGCAAAGTAACATCCAATCAAGCAATAATGAATTTCAGCAAAGTAACACCTTCATCGATCAAATAGCATTGTTGAGGGCTTTGAAACAGCAATTTTTTCTTTTAGGAATATTTATAATACCCATTTATTGCAGAACTGAAACCGGATACTGAAGGAAATTTTTATTATGAAGGCAGTCTTCACGCGAGTGAGATAGGTATGGAAGTAACTCTTTAAATATATAACGTATAATAAAAAAAAAATTAAAATTCAGAAGTAAGAAAACACATATTAAGACCATACGAATAGATAAAATTAGTATATAATGTATAATCTTTTTTTAACAGAAAAATATTTAAAATTCAGAAGTAAGAAAACACATGAAATATTAAGTCCATACGAATAGATAAAATTAAAGTGTCTTTAATATCAAACTAAGAGATTTTTACAAAATTGTTATTACAGTATACAAGGTACTTATAACAAAAAGAAAATAAATTTTAAAATTGTTGTCTGTCTGTTTCTTTTTTCCGGCTTATCTTCGAAACGATTGAACCTATTTTGACAGGACTTCCACTGGCAGATAGCTGACGTTATAAGGAGTAACATAGGATACCTATATTTTGGAAAAAATTGGGTTCCTATAAATAAAAATATTTTCTTTCACTGAACCTCTGGCTGATTTACAAGGATTTGAAAATACGTCAATAGACGTCATATCCGAATTCTCTAATTACTGTAATAGCAATCGACGTTTCAAAGCGACAATGTGGCAGTTCTGCACCTCTATATTAATTCTATTATTGCACTTATAGTATTTACTAGCCGGCTCGGCGGGCGTTGTCCCATCTTGATAATAAAAAAAATCTTGACATATTATATACCTAAACCATCCTCATGAATTTATCTAATAGTGAAAACTGCATGAAAATCCGTTAAGTAGTTTTTGAGTTATTCACGAACAGACAGACAGATGGACGTCGCAGAGGACTTTGTTTTATAATATGCAGTGATTGTAGTTGCGAATCAGAAAGATAGTTTACATATCCAGCCAATAAGCTTACTACCAAGCATTTTATTTAATATGATATAATTTTTTCCAGTTGGAACTGACAGTGAGGGTTATTCGGACTTATTGCCGGATCCACATAGCGATTCTAAAATGGATATGAGTCCACTCGCCTTTAACTATCAAGCCAGAAGATATCGTTACATGATGTAAATAGTGTTTAAAAAACAATCTAGTGTGAATTCACACGGTGTAGATGTGACACTGAGTGTACAGCCTGAGTGAATGTGCGTTCGGCGGGGCGAGGAGCGGCCGAGAGCACTGCTCAGCACATTTACGTGTAAACGAATGCCGCACGTTCCGCCCCCCTAGACACTAGATTTAAGCGTCCACTCGTGCCGCACACTTAGCATTCTCATTAATTTTGAAGAGAATTAGATGAATACACTACGTAGGTGGTAAATATAAGTTTTTGGGTAAAATTTTCTAATATTTTAATAAACATTCACAATGTTAATAGTACACAACACAGAATAATTTTTAGAAATGCACGATATTCACTACGATCGGACAGAAAATAATGTGCTATAAATTTTACATTTCTGTATCTCTCTCTTTGTATATACTTCATTACATTCAGAATATAATATCTCATCTTTTTATCGTAACACATTTTCGTTTCATAAAATCCAATTCACACCGCCCCAAAAGAGGTTTCACTTCTATGGTAAAGTTTACAACCTCTTGATAAAAGTTTAATTAGAGGTTTATAAATTTTTATTGAAAAATGTAATTTAAAATGTATTATAAATAAGTTTAAAAATTTGCTGGTAGAGTGGTTTAACCGATAGAATATCAATTCGATATCCCCACATTTATTGATTTAAATTGGTGATACTGTCGAGCAACTGTGAAGTACATAGTGTAAATGCCACGGCTGATTACGCCTATACCTTCCTTTGGGGAAGACGCCCATGACACTGCAGTGGGTCTCTTACAGGCTGATGTGAAGAATCGGGTTAATAGTATAGTAATTGTGATTGTCTGCTTTTCACGATTAAGCCTCTATACCGACGGCAATGAAATTTAGCCTGGAACTTGGATAAATCATATCTTGATCGTCTGAACGATGCTTGAGAGTTTTAATAATTTGATTTTTTATACGTATTTGATAGTTAAAAAATAACTCAAATATTGTAAAGATAATAAATTGTGTAAATAAATAAAAGTGTGTAATTGTTTTATTGCTATAATAATATCAAACTTTATTAATACTTTGCAAAACACTACATACGCTAAAACACTAGTAAAATAAAAATAAAATGCAACTCCTGACAGTTTTCATCATTTTCATTCAATTGCAGCGCTTGTGCGACTTCCTCTGAAAAGGTAAATAAAATAATTAAACAATATTACTAACAGAAAGAAAGAAAAAAGAGAAAGAAAAAGAAGAAAGAAAAAAGCGAAAGAAATAGAAGAAAGAGAAAAGGGGATCTATTTTTTGTTTCAGGCTTAGCAAAACCAGTAATAGTTTCTTAAGTACAATAGTGGTAGGTTTTAGAATAAAGTCCCAAAGCATATTACCGATTTGCCGGACTGTAAATTTAAGCGGAATTGCGAGCCGGTTTTGGTGCCGAAAGGCTATTATAGAATGGATGTGATGTGAACGATGGTGATGTCTGGAATTGACTCATTTCTGTGCATCCACTAAAAACGGTATTGTCACGTATAATGTATTCGAAGTATATATATGTTTTTAAAGATAAACCAGATCGAATTTCTTGCCGGTTCTTTTCGATGACTGGGTTGTTTGTCCGAACCTGTGGTAGTTTTGACGTTCATAAGCGCCTTATTAGGGCCTAAACTGAATAACGTGTTTTTAATTTGATTTGATTCATAATGCAAGTCACAGCAATACGTTGCATATCTAGATTAAGACAAGAAATCTACAGAACACATAATGTGCCTCGTAATTAAAAAATTACTAGCCTCAGCCCGCGACTTCGTTCGGACATGTAGTTCCTGAGATTACCCCCTACAACGTCACTAAACATACAAACTTTACCTCTCTATAATTGGATTATAAGAGGAATTTGGCGGGATCTCGAAATGTCATGTAGTAGATTTTATATTTCATGATATACATGATCTCGTGTTATTTGACTGTCTATTTTATAATATTGAGGTATGGTGATTTATGTCGGTAGTATGTTTATTCTGTAGGTGGTAGAGCCCCGCTGAAGGTATTACTGGTTTCAGCATGAATGGGTCGGTTCGTCCGGGGTAGTACTACCCTCTCACAGAAAACCGACGTGAAGTAATAGTGCTCACTTTTTTTTTTCTGAACTGACTACGCCATTGACCACGCAAGATCTTAACAGCTTCACCGGACTACAATAGTGTTTGCATTGTTGCGTTTCGTTCGGTCAGTGAAAGCGGCGGATACCCAACTCCTCTCCCCTCTTCCCCACGCCCTCTTCTCCCAAATACAGGCTGGCAACGCACTTGCGATTTTTCTGGTGTTGCAAATGTCTATGGACGGTGGTGATCATTTAACATCAGTGACCCACCTGTTCGTTTGCCTCCTATAATATATAAAAAAAATCTGAGATGCCACAAAAACTCCCTGGAAGGTTCTAACAAGACGGCTACCATCTTGTAAGTTCATTGAAATGGTCGCAAGAAACTTGTAATATCCATTACCTACAAGACAATAGCAGCAATACATTAAAGAAATGCATACAGGAGATTTGTCAAATTCTTATGCTACAAAAATTTTCAACAATTTACAAACTACGGTGAATTATGTAGCTATTTCCATTTAGACTCTTTAGAAGTTAGGCGTCGACAGCATGACATGACAGCATGCTATACTATCGGGTTATATCGATTGTCCCGATCTTTTATGTTCCATATCACTACGAGTGCCAACATACTGCACACGAAAAGCACCGCTGCTTGCAGTCCCACACACTAAATGCAATTATGCACAAAATTCAGTAATGTGTCGCATTGCTAGAACCTATAATGATGTATACGATACGATAGACATATTAAATGGCGCTAGTATGTAAACAACATTATTTAAAAAGGTATAAGCACGTAAATATGCACGCACAGGAATCGCAAATACACGCATACACACGCTCACTCACTCACACACACTCCCTCATTAAGACACTTATACAGCATATACATACACCTAAGTACGCACACGCAGCCATTTAGTTTTAAAAGCATATAGTTTTAAGGTCAGTACGAGATATATGTTTTCGTCTTACTTATATCTATATATTAATACGTTTGTATCCCTTTTTAACGGAATTGGGCGAACGGATGAACGTGAAATTTGGCATAGTTAAAGTTTATATGGAGGAGAAGTACAGAAACCTATTTATTTTATATAAAATGCATTAGAAGTACATTAAATTAATTAAAATATGCATTACTCACACTAATGCTTCAATTTTACACAACATATACACACATGTAAATAAAAAAGACATTTTGACGTCTGTCAATAACGCACTTCAAAAAAGGTTGCGAAGGAGGAGGTTGCTATGCTCGACTGTATGTAGTTTTTAACCGATTTCGAAAAAGGAGGAGGTCACTACATTCGGTTGTATGTATTTTTTTATGTATGTTAATCGATATCGCCGCAAATTGTGAACCGATTTTAATGATTCTTTCTTTTTTATTTGAATTAGTTATATTCAGCAGTGATCCTATATAAATTTGAAGAAAATATTCAACCCCTAAGGGGGTGAATTATCGTTTACTTGATTTTCACTCACTTCGTCTCTACGTATTTACTTGAAATTGGAACCGATTTATTATACCCATTACAAACCAGATATATTTATGAACACTAAAAATAGGGAAATATTTTTATTACACGAAAAAATAAACCGACTTCGATGTGAAAAACGTATAAGTCACTAAAAAGCGAAAAATAACTTAATTATTAAATTAACCGAATTAAATAAAAATATTGATATTTGAACTACCTAATTATATATTTGAAGTCGATGCCATTGATAAAAGAACCCCAATAAAGTTCAAACTTTAAAAATTCAATGAACTATGATCGAATGTTGACCGCTGGGTGCCCACTAGTAACTATTATTACTAGGTATTTAATCACTTTGTTGAATTAGAGAAATTCTGTTTTGGCTGTAATTATTACTTATTATAAGTTATTTTATAAAAACCCATGTAAGCCGTTGAATTTCCAAATAAATAAATACCTACTGGAAGATTTGATTGCTAAAAAAAAAATTGTATTGGCATTTATTTTAACTGGTCCATGCAACTTCTTCCTGCTAAAAATGTTTTTGGGTAACTATGTTTCTTATTTGGATTAGTTATATACAACCCTTTTATTTCTTCAATTTTAATAACTCTGGTTAATAACATTATGGTTTGGTTTATTTGGGTAACTGCCAGAACATGTACCTTAAATTAGACTCTAGAAAACCTTTTATCTGCCAGTAGGAACTGATATAGTTATTTTAGAGATAATCAAGTGAAGTTAATAATCGTTAGCTAAAACGATTCCCTAAAGAAACTTCTTACCTGTTACAACATGGGAAGTCCCAAAACTTCTGATCGACGCCGTACTCTTCCCCGTCTTGAATTGTTTGAGGCATAACCTTGCCCATGGACTCAGGTAGGAAGAGGCAGAGCACACCACCAATTAGCCCAAGAACTCCCAAAATTAGCAGAGGTATTTCTGGAGCTATAGTTGCCTAGAAAATTGGAAAATACTTTATAAATTATAAAGTCTATTAACACTTTTTGGACTGTTTAATGCTTAAATATTATAGAGCAGTTAAATTATTGGATACATTGGATTGGCATCGACTTCAAATATATTATTAGGTAGCGCGAATATAAATATTTTTTATTTAATTTGGTTAATTTAATAATTCAGTTATTTTTCGATTTTTAGTGCCCTAATAATTTTTCACATCGAAGGCGGTTTATTTTTTTTGTAAAATATTTTTTAATGCTCTATCTCACACAACATTTTAAGCTCGGTCTCAATTCACGAATTTATAAAACTCAACAGTTTCTAATTCCTGGATATATATACTTTTATCTGTTGGTGTAAATGGCCATTTCGTAAGACTCTAGTTTCCTGGTAAATTACTTCGATTCCATTGTGTGGATAAGCTTCGGACATAATTTTGAAGTGAGTCTTCTTTTGGGACAGCGTAAATTGGATTTTATGAAACGAAAATGTGTAACATAAAAGAGATACCTATAAATGGTTTTTTTTTTCACATGTACCGTGTTTGTATTGGACACGCTCAGTGAATAATTTCATAATGATAAAGTTAAAACTAACCATATAAACTATGTAGGGGACCAAAATAGTAGCAACGTAGCCGCTGATGTGAATAAAAGCCAAACCTTGACCTCTGACAACGGTTGGTAGGAGTTCCGCAGCGTACTGCATACCGATGTTGTAGGAAATATTCACTGCAAAGCGACCAGCTATCGCTAAGGAAGCTGATGTTACTCCTGTGTATATCAAAGAATATTTGGGGATTTGAAATTAATATCTCATTTTCAATGTGGCTTTTCCACATTATAGGCCACAGTATATTGCAGTTTTATAGGTGATAGAGCGAAACTAAAGTTATTACTGGTTCCAGCATGAATATGTCGGCTCGCCCGCGGTACTACCTCTCTCATAGAAAACCGACGTGAAGTAACAGTACACGCATTGTTGCGTTTCGTTTGGTCAGTGAGAGCGCCGGAAGTCCACGTCGCCTCCCCTCCCACTTCCCTACCTCCCCTCCCTCCAAACATAGGCTGACAACGCACTTGCAATTCCCCTAGTGTTGCAAGTATCTGTGATGGGTGAAATCAGAAATCACTAAAAATCAGGTGACCCATCTGTTCGTTTGCCTCCTATGATATAAGAAAAAGTCTCTATGGTTGTTCATTTTAGTTTTCCAATAGCTGGTAAGATAAGATTTCAATTCTCAATACCTCATATAATCAAGGATACTTGTAAAGAACATACTGAAAAACACATAATACTTACCTATAGACACAGTTGTTGCTAATAGACTGAAAATGCCACTCAAAACCATTGATCCAAAGCCGAGCCAACGTCGACCAACACTGTAATTATAACAATTGCTTTTTCAATAACAAAAACTGACTAAAAAATCCACTCCAAACAATGTACTGGAACATCTTTGACCATAATTAAGTAGCTATTTAGATTTGGATTATCATAAAACTACCAATATCCCAATTGGAAGCGCTGGTGGCTTAGTTAATAGCGTGTTCGGACACGGCGTCGATCGAGGTAAGTTATAATACTAGCCACTGCGTCGGAGCTTTCGGTGATGGAAAACTTCGTCATGACGCTACCGCGTGACGGTAGGGCTTTTCTAAGTGCCTAGATATCAACCTTAAGATCAAAACCTATCGCCGTGCACCTGTTCTTTCTCACGCACAGTGCAATGACTGCGATGAAAAGGATAACGCTAAAGAAAACCGCTATCTCAGTCTCGCATCTTTCCGACTTGCTAAATCAAAAGCTAATCTATATGCTTTGAGAAATTGTTTATGTAATTTTTTCTAAACCAACCGCCCTCTAGCTACCAATCTCAAGTTAAAATTCTATCGCCAAACACCTGATCTTGTGTTTTGGCAGCTGCACTGGACAGCTAGTCTGTCTGGGTTTTAACAGGTTTACCATTTTAGACTACGTCGTCGTTTTAACTTCAGATGAGGCTGCGGTCTAAAGATAATACGTTTAAAGTATAAACGATGTCACAATATATTTCCTATTCTGGATCCGAACTGGGAACCTCACCCTTTGTTAAATCGGTTAAAAGAAGATAAACGTTGCTATACTCGAACCTTCTCATCATATTCTTACCCTTATCTGCACATCATGTTTTCTTCTTTCACTCTTCCCTATCAGATGTCATCTCAGTATTCACACCTCTTACACACATATAATTATTCAAACAATCCATCGATACCATTTTCGGTCTTCGTTTACTGTTATATTTTTTCTAGTTACATTATTTTCCTCTCTCCTCATGACATGCCCATACCGTGCTAACCTATTACTCCTCAACTTTTCTGTTACTGGTGCTATTTTCAGACTTCTTCTGATTAACCCAGTGTCGTAGAAAGGTAAAATTTTGAACCCCGATCGGTGAACCAGATTAGGCCCCCCTTGGCCGCAGCTCAAGCCTAGGTCAGTTCCCTCGGCGTGGAGCCCTTGAGTGCGCTGCTCGCGCGATATAGTGACACAAACCCTTACATCACTGCAACAACATTACACATATCACCAAGCACGCATTCACGCTTATACATGAAAGTGGAAGGGTTTCATTTTTTCCCCTTATGAAGCCGAAATAGTTTAAAAAATTATCCGATACGAAATATATATAAGAGTTGTTGAGGTATATATGCTTGGTAGACATATATGTTTCAACAACTCATATATGTTGGAATAGTTAGGTTAACTCGCAAGATCAACAATGACCTGAGACCACTGCAAAAAGGGCCTGCGGGCTCTGGACGCGCGCACGTCCGTCGCCCTGGCAGAATATCTGCATAGGCCCGTGTGGTTTAGGCGCATTGTGCCGATGTGCCTCCCACGATCGTCGGGGAGGGTAACTCTCGCCCTCCCCTGAGGGTTCTATGATTTTGTCCCTTCGACCCCTGAGGCCCCTAATGAAGGGCCGAAACCTGCCATGCAGTAGACGCAGTATCAGTTCGGCAGCTCCTGCTCCCCGGCCTATAGGTGATGGAAGGCACCATGGAGTTTTAGTCCGTGTAAGTCGGGCATACCCCACCCTCAGCTGTCCGGCTAAGGTGGGAATACGTAGGGATTTCCCCATGTAAAAAAAATAGCTTACGAAATGCATGTATCAATCAACAGTCCAAGCTGAGGTGTGCCGTGCACCCTTGAGCTAGTTGTCAAATAAAATCGGCTGAGTGTCTTAAGCGCTTGCCTTAGTAGTTCGGTGAATCTGTTAAGACCTTGCTAGGTCAATAGCGAAGTCTCTTCGAGAAAATAAAAGAACCATCATCGGCATTTACAATATCACAAAGCATTTAAACTCATTTGAGGGGCTGATGTTACTCGCATGTGCAAAAAGTGTACCTCTCATTCCCCTTCATGTGCTCCCCGGATGCTGCTAAGATTAATACATTTTCGGCTGTTGTACTGTTCCACATAAATTGATCCTCGCAGCGACAAATAGAGTAATTAACCAATAGCCGATAATAAACATGGGTACTCCATTTAGCCATACGATTAAATAAAACTTACATATCCAGTGTTAATGTGAGAAGGGCGTCTGCTGGGAACTCGGTTGCTGTTGCTATAGTGAAAGTCAAAAATAAATCCAGGCCCAAAGTGGCCACGTTTCTGACATGCCCGTCGAAGACCATCGCTATTGTGATCCAAATGAACAACAGTAAGACACTGTTCCTACGTAATCTTGGGGTTTTGAATAGATCCAGAATGTTGTAGTTCTTGCACTCTTGTTCAGCTTTAGCTATTTCAGTGGCTGTCTCCTGTAATATAGATTAGTAATACTAGTTCTGCATCGCAGTTTTATTTGCGTTAAGTTAGAATTGACCTACTTCTGTCAATAAAGTACGGGGAATTGATAATATAAATAGTCCTCTTGAAGAGATTTTAAAATTTCTTTGGCACACTTGTCCTCCATATTGAGGCGGAGTTTGAGCATCATATGTCATTTGGTTTGTTTACAGTGTGCGTATATATCAGTTCATCTCAAGTTATGTCTCGCGATTTTGCCATAGGTAAAACCATCGAACAAAGAGTTTGTATCAAATTTTGTGTTGCAAATGGAATTTCGTGTGCCGGATCCTTGAAAATGTTACAAAAAGCCTCCTGAATCACCTCTATCAAGCTTCGGAAATGCACCTTTGGATTGATCCCAAATCGAAAAAACTACACCAAACTTGATCAAAAGTCAAAGTCATGACTGTCTTCTTCGATTATCGCGGTGTTGTGCACTCGAAATTCTTGCCAAAAGGTCAGACGGTAAATAAACAATATTATCTGTGTGTTATGCAGCGATGGAAAGAGCGAGTTCGTTGAAAAAGACCAGATTTGTGGAAATAAACTGCTGGATTCTGCATAACGACAATGCACCTGTGCACAAGGCTATAATTGAGCAAATTTCTGACCAAGAACGCAACAAATACCATTGTGCAGCCTCCGAATTCGCTTGATTTAGCTCTGCCTAATCTTTTCTGTTTCCAAAACTGAAACTGCCACTTCGAGGTACCCGTTTTCAGTCGATAGAAAACATAAAAGAGAATTCGCTGCGAGAACTGAAGCCCACTCGGAAAAATGCGTTTGTATAATATTTCGATGATTGGATTATTCGTTGTGTATTGTTTTGAAAAAAGCCTACATTGAAGGAGACAAAATAAATTTGGATGAATCTTATTCATAGTCAGTGTTTAATTGACCAATTCCCGGTACTTTCTTGACAGAGTAGTATTCCTTGGGACCATTTTTTATCAAAACGACTACGCTATTGGCCTGACGGGCCTTCACAGCTTCACCAAACTAAGGCGAGAGCCTATTTACTTTAGGAAAACATGAACGTAAGATGAATTCATGGCATACTGCCAGGAAATAATAATGACTTATAAACTACAAAACAAATAACCTATACTCAGTAAAAATTAGGTGTTAACTTACTCAATAAAAATTAAGATCATAGAAAGATTAAATTTAAGAAAGTAAAGAGTGTTGCTTTAGCGTTATATGAGTTAAATAAAGACGTGGATATGCATTAAAAAATGTAACTCAACATAGATTAAAGCATTGTAATATATAAGTACTATGACATAGGGGCCCAAAGTTAGAGGTCATTGGAAAAAAGACAATAGCATATATCCTATTTTTAAGGAGTGTTCGAGAAACCTTTACAATTGGTGAGAAATAATTAACAAAAAAACTATTATCCATTTTTAGGTGTTACCATCAATCTAACCTGTAATAATCAGGATAAAAAACTTTAAACTGGTTGATTTCAAAATTAGCTTCGACCAGTGTGAACGCATTCTTGTTTACTTCTTTTACCTTTAATATTTAGCAGGATGAACTTATTTCAGATTTGAGTTATTAGTTAGCAATAATACATATGAGTTGTAGTTTTCCTGTTTGTTCATTATCATTAGCAGTTAAACAGTTAAATTTTTAACTCCCATTAGATATTCTGTAAGCTATTCTAAAATCTCTCTTCCAAGTTCTCATCTCTTTCTCGATTGGGTACAAATCAAGTCTCAATTGAAAAAGACCTGTCAATTGCTGTTACAAAGCAATACTATCTGTTTTATGATTTCTTACCTGAAAATCTTTCATAAGACCATCTGGTAAATCGTTTCCGTTGACTTTTGCACATTTTGTTATAATTTTTGCGGCTTCTTCTATTCTCCCTTGAGATATAAGCCATCTGTAATGAAGCTGACTAATTATTTACTATTTTTAGCTTTTTTATAAAATAACAATCAAATAAAGCTTTTAAGTTTTTCACATAATTGCTTCCATTTATATATTTATGCTTTGCAGCTTCCTTCCTATTTAGTTAGTCTAAATATACCCTATTATATAATGCTTATTTGAATACTGAGATACGAATATTTGCATCTAGAAAGGTATTATAATTAATGTAACTAGGAACCCACATAAAGAAAAATCAATCGCCAAATGTATGTGCGCATCACATCCGAACGGTTGTTGTTGGTTAATTCTTTTTCTGTAGTATTTGTAACTGAGAGAAAATGTTTGGAGAAGCATGTGGTAAAGTGAAAATTCTGGACTAGAAAATCTCCTTACATAAAGTGAGCGAGAAAGTGAGACAGAAAATATGAGAAAAAAAAATAAAAATATTAACAATTCGACATCCAATTGTTCGTTTGCCATTTTATCATGGTCCATCAGATCAAACAGTCGTACTTTAGAGGAAATATTTAGTACTATTTCCTACATTGGTACAACTATGCGGAGCCGAGATGGATAGCTATTTATGAACAATAAAGGAAATTAGAAATCCCGAACACCATTATTTGGCTAAACGAAAACAGAGTGCAAGTAGTAGAAGCCAATTGTGTGGGAGTTTATACAAAATAAGTACTTGTAGCGATGATTAAAAATATCATTTAATTACTTTCACAAAGAAACGGTCTCCAATAGTTTATCCATACAAAATAAACAATACGTTGTTAGAGCGTCAAAATACAGTAAAGGATCTTGGTGTTTGGATTGATTCCAAACTAACTTATACATACCACTATGATTACATTACATCAAGAGCTAACAAAGTTATGGGTTTTATACTAAGAATGTCAAAACCATTTAAAAATCCAGCCACATTAATTACTTTGTTTATGTCATTAGTTAGAAGCATCCTAGAGTATTGTTCAGAACTTTAAACTGGTTGATTTCAAAATTAGCTTCGACCAGTGTGAACGCATTCTTGTTTACTTCTTTTACCTTTAATATTTAGCAGGATGAACTTATTTCAGATTTGAGTTATTAGTTAGCAATAATACATATGAGTTGTAGTTTTCCTGTTTGTTCATTATCATTAGCAGTTAAACAGTTAAATTTTTAACTCCCATTAGATATTCTGTAAGCTATTCTAAAATCTCTCTTCCAAGTTCTCATCTCTTTCTCGATTGGGTACAAATCAAGTCTCAATTGAAAAAGACCTGTCAATTGCTGTTACAAAGCAATACTATCTGTTTTATGATTTCTTACCTGAAAATCTTTCATAAGGCCATCTGGTAAATCGTTTCCGTTGACTTTTGCACATTTTGTTATAATTTTTGCGGCTTCTTCTATTCTCCCTTGAGATATAAGCCATCTGTAATGAAGCTGACTAATTATTTACTATTTTTAGCTTTTTTATAAAATAACAATCAAATAAAGCTTTTAAGTTTTTCACATAATTGCTTCATAGATCAAACAGTCGTACTTTAGAGGAAATATTTAGTACTATTTCCTACATTGGTACAACTATGCGGAGCCGAGATGGATAGCTATTTATGAACAATAAAGGAAATTAGAAATCCCGAACACCATTATTTGGCTAAACGAAAACAGAGTGCAAGTAGTACAAGCCAATTGTGTGGGAGTTTATACAAAATAAGTACTTGTAGCGATGATGGCTCAGTTGGGAGCGTGTTCGGACAACGCGTTGATGGATGTAGGTTCGAATTCTAACAACAGTGCCAGAGCTTCCACTGAAGGAAGCCATTCTGATAAAATTATAGCATTGTGGTAGGGCTTTTTCTAAGCCCGCAATACTAGCTACTACCCTCGAGTTGAAAATCTGTCACCAAGCACCTATTAATGTGTTCTAGAACATGCACTCGAGAGCCAGTCCAGAGTTTTAGAATGTATACCATCTTAGTCAACATCGGCATTTAACATCAGATGATAATGTGGTCAAAAGATAAAACTTATAAAGTATAATTTACCTCGCACTTTCCGGCACGATACAAGGCGTGAAGATTGCTAATACGAGAGGCACGCTTATAACCATGGTGTACATCTTCCAGTTAGCTAGCGTCAAGGCTACCCAAGGAAGCAAACAAGCCGAAAAGGTGAAATATACACCTATGGACATGTTTGCGACAAAAGTACGCCATTTCGGGCCAACGTACTCTAATACTGGAATTTAAATTACTTTCAATGAGTTTCCACATTTGTAAACGTTCCGATTATTTTAGTGTTACTGAGAAAGATTTATACTATACGTTCTTGTCAAATTTTTAAGAGCACAATTCTTAAACCTTGTTCAGCTATTTTTGGTAGGGGAAATACTTATTGATTTCTTTCATTAACGTCTTCGACATCCTAGTAACGTATTGCCCATCGGACTAGCGACGCGTAGTACAATGGCCTGTTTACAAATAACATTGATATTTTGCGTTGAGCAAATGCAAATCGTGATGAATCAATAATTTTTATAATTATTATTCAGAGTGCGCACAAATATGAAAACCAGATTAACGTTTATAATTTCAATTTGCAATGACTAATGTTATTATATTTCATCATCTTCTTACCCTTATCCCACCTAAGTAGGGTCGGCACAACATGTTTTCCTATTCCACGCTCGCCTATCCGATGTCATCTCAGTCATCACACCAAAAGGTGTCACACATATCATTTTTCACATAATCCATCCATCCTTTTTTCGGTCTTCCTCTACTCTTATATCCATCGACCGTCATACTCAAAGCCTTTCTAGTTACATGGTCTTCACCTCTCCTCATAACATGCCCATACCATGCTAACCTATTACTCCTTAACTTATCTGTTACTGGTGCTATTTTCAAACTTCCTCTGATATATTCATTCCTAATCTTATCCATTCTAGTTACACCACACATCCACCTTAACATTCGCATCTCTGCCACATGTAGTTTTCTCTCATCCGTCTCTCTAGTCGTCCTGCACTCAGATGCGTACAACATTACTGGTCTTATAATAGTTTTATACACCTTCCCTTTGAGTTTCAAGGGCATTCGTGGGTCACAAGCTACACCAGACACCTTTCGCCATTTCATCCACCCTGCATTTATCCTATTCCTCACGTCCTTGTCTATGCAACCATCGTTTTGGATTAGAGAACCGAGATACCGGAAATCAGAGTAGGTTGGTAAGGATATACCATTTAAAGCTAAAGGAGAAAAATTATAAAAAGAATTATATTTATTAGTAAGAATTCTTATTATGACTCTAGGAACTTTTCGCCGTGAGGCAAAAAACGCACCGGCGTAATGTCGCAACGCGGTATAGTAACAAATAGTTTTGTGTATTGTATTGCGCGCACCTAACGAAAAAATCGTCGCAATAGCGAAAATTCCGCAACAACGTACCATTTTATTAGGGCAAGGCTTTTCATTACATAATATATTACAAAAGCTTTAGACTACGCGGTATACACGACATTTCGCTGTCAGCGAATAGACAACATATTTTAGATGTACTATCATTATATAATGTAAAAAAAATCCCCCACCGCGTCTGTCTGTTCGCGATAAATTAAAAAAAGTACTAAATAGATTTTCATGCGATCTTCAGCAGTAGATAACGTGATTCATGAGGAAGGTTTTGGTATACAATTAGTCACGGCATTATAATCAGGGCAGAACAACGTCTGCACGGCCCACTAGTTTTAAATAAAATATAGCCCGTTATAGTATTACGACTATAATACTAGCTTATCAGAAACTAAATAGGCTTATTTAATCTAGATATAAACTTACCAATGATATACATTATGACAAAGCAGTTGTCATACGCCATGCCGACGATGAATCGGCACAAAGAGAAAGACCAGAAGGAGTTGGTGAAGATAGTGCCGATACCACCAATAAAGCCCGCCATGTTTGTGCCTAAAAGGAAGGATTTTACCTTATTTAAACTGGGCCGACTATGGTTTGAAGTAAGTATAGTTTTTCTAAGACCTTTAATAATTACTTACCAACCAAAGCTGGTATCCTTCCGTATTTGTCAGCAATCCATCCAAAAATAAGCCCTCCGGCTATAGCGCCACAGAAGAAAAATGACTGCGCTGTCGCAGAATAGTGCTCCTTGTCACACACCCAATTTTGCTGTTACGCAAAAGCGGGATATGTATTTTTTAATTTACAGAAAATTGTAGATTGTATTAAAATAATATTTATAAGAATATTTCATTTCAACTAAAAATAAAAACCGATTAAAAAAAAAATACTATAAAAAATACGCTAGAACTTCTTTAACCATATTAAAGTTTACCAAATCTTTTTAGATTGTCAAAAACATATAATTAACCTAATTACTCTACATTTCCTATTCGACTTTGAGGAATTACTTACTGCATCTTTAAAATTGAAGGTCCAAAACTAATAAAAATAAAATGAGGGCCTCGCTTAAAAATATTTCCTTTCCAATAAAAAAAAGCCGTCACAGGACGCCTCGCACATGTGAAATTGTTCGAATCAAAGGAATTTCAAATTCTCGAATTATCAAATTACACTATAGGCATGCGAGCTCATTGCAGCAAGAGAGATTGTGCACAGTCGCTTGCGCATGGCAACGCGTCGCCACGTCTTATACACTCGCCACGCCAACAATCAGGTTTACTCGCGCCTATAGATGTTTCACATTAATAATTGACTAGTTTAATTTCTTTTCTCGAAATTTCAAAATATTAAAAAAAAATTCCAAAAAAAGATTAACCGCCTTCGATGTGCAAAACTAATAAGGCACTAAAAAGCGAAAAATAACCGTTTTTTTATAGTAGCACGGCAAAGTGACTGCACTGTGCCTGATGGTAAGCATAGTACTATACTATAATAATAATCACCTATATCCAGTGATTCAAATATGTCTACGATTGCTTTCATTGATTGATTATGACCACAACCTTCGGTCGGGAAGAGGCATGTGGTCTTGCAGCGGATATCTCACAAGCTGATGATGAGATTAGTGTGTAATATCAGATCCTAAAACTTTTAAAGAAGGTCTTAAGGAAACCAAATTACAAACCTGAGTAGCAATAGTCTCGTAAGGTATATCAGTAAAGTTATATTCCCATTGACTTTGACATTGTTTAAACGGCCATTTGGCATTAGGAACGTGTAAGCCATCTTGCAATACTTTATTCCAATCCACGTCGTACACTAAACATTTTTCGTATTTGTTATCTTCGCCCATTGGTATTGATAGATGGCGTCTGAAAAGTTGAACTCAATTATAGGTATCTAATGAATGGATAACGACTCTTCTTGAGAAGAAACATCAGCCTTTTTACAATTTTGTCGTTCTATTTCTATTTTATTATTATTTCTAGTTTTTCTATTCTATTGTTGTAAATTTTTATTGCAAATACCATCTAGAAGTCTCTGTAGAAGTAGAGCGAGCCATGTAGTACGCATTTGCAGGAGAGGGTAAATAAATTGTTTTTTTTTTCATGTATCTTTGTTATTCATTTCTTTGTTAAAATAAAAAAAAACAATTCAGACGAAGCTGCAGGTACCAGTTAATAATCGATATCTCTAAATTGATTATATATTCATTGAAATTCCCACATAATATGGTAAATACATAGATATTAAACGTAAGAGAGTTGAACAATAGATAACTCCTTACCTTTCTTCAACAGTTAAATTAGCTAGTTGGGGCACATAGCACCAATATTCAGAAGGCACGTTCGACATAAACAGCTGTCCGAAGTAGACGAAAGCAAAAAAGAAAGCGTAAGGTATCATCAGAAGGAAGAGCATTCTTTGGTACCATCCAAAGCCGCCGATGTAAGGCAGTAAGTCATCCAAATCTTTCAATTTCCTTGGATGGATCTCGACACCATTCGCTGTTAAAAATGATACAGAAAAATCTTAAGATCTGGTAATAAATATTACTAGAATCGATTTTGTTTGAACGAGCATTGCATGAACTGTACTGAAATTGTAACGTATTATAAGAACTGTAAAACCTAAGACTAATAAGAGGATATATCTCCAAATAGCTCACAAAACGATCGATTTGTGACGAATGGCATCGGTCTAGTCCCAATTCCGTAAGTAGATTTTATAACCCATTTTTTTGTATCACTCGAACCATGACGATTAAAATTTTTGGGGCTTACTTTGGAGATTTTAACAATAAAATAACACATTTGACTCGTTTGCTCGGGCCATTTAAAAATCATCTGCGAGCCATATTATGCAGTTTTACTGTAATAGATTTGGTGAGGTTAGAATTATGTGGTAGGCTACACTTGGTTCTTTATACAGGAAGATATAACCGCTAATTTCTATGGCATGTGCAATACAGCGTTTGCAAATAAATTATCTTTCCCAAACTTAAAATGGAGCCTTCGAAATTGTCGTTGAATTATATCGTTTCGAAATGCCAGATATGTGATAGAACGAGACAGTTAGCACAAGCATTATCTAAGTTATTTGGAGATAACCATGCTTTTTAAATACTTATCTAGTATTTAATGAAATTACTACGTTGGACGCCAAGCCATTTTTGCCTGACATGTGCTTCAGGCCATTTGTTATTCTGAAATCTGAAATAGATGAGTTATTTTTTTTTGTCGAACTGTCCACGTTACTGGCCTTACGATCGTTTACAGCTTCACCGGTCTAGATCACGTATTTTCATACAATATACCATCACGATACCATACATAACATGACATAACATAATTCTTTCGTTTTCAATAGTTATCATATCGTGTACCACAGGTGACCTAAAGATCAAGTTTAATGTATACCACCGGTGGTACATGTGGCACGGAACATGTTAAATTAATGTCCGTTGTTAATAGTTATTATTCTAGTATTCAATTTGTAAAATTTCTAGAAACTCCATAACGGTTCCGTTCTTTTATTCAAGTACGTATTAAGATAATATTCTATTCTGATATATGTAACTCAATTAACAATTACTGCTTTATAAGTTTGGTATTGAAATGATATCCAAAAATATGTTACCTTTTTTCACAGGTTCTTCTATTTGAAATTCAGTGAAATCAGGGACGTCTGTCACAGACATCTCTCCTTTCATGTTCTTTTCATGTGATTCCATTCTCGTAGAAGATTTTACCTTTAAAGGACACTTTTTGCGACGTCGTCTCTGCTTCCTTAAACCTCAAGGTAGAACTCTGTTTCTAGAATTAAAAAAAAAACATTATTCACTTATGGTTTACGTTATCTGTAAAAAAATCCAGTTGAGGTTGTAAATACGTGGATAGCCTGACAATCTAACTAATAATATCCTGTGGTTTACTTACTGTACCACGGCAAAGTGACTGCACTATGTCTGATGGTAAGCACAGTACAATCCGAAAACAACGGCAACCAGGGAAAGACAAGCCGTTCTTTGCCAGTCGCCGCTGTCATGCCGGCCCGCGTAAATATCTTGTCGAGTTACTTGAAGGATCCCATATTGTAGGAAGGAGGGTACACATTGGATGGGACATTGTTCACAGCTTCACGTGCCGGCAAATGTAATATGTTGTGAACTGTCTATAAGCTGTTGGCCTGGCGGGCGTTAACAATGATATTATAACTAAAAATCGGTAGATACGTTACCTACATTATATATTAACAAAATAGCACACATGCGTAAAGTAATATTGTACCACCACGCTAACTTAGATAAAATGTGGAAGTAAGACGGCATATTCTCAACATCGGTTGTGAAAAGGAAATAGTTATATGTTGCTTAGATATGGGCAAATTGACGAGGCAACCGTTAAAATTAAGCAAGGTAACCAAATTTTAAGAAGCCGCTGTCGAAGAACTTTTGAGGTTTCTACAGCTTTATAGTTATAATATCATTCGGCGTTAACAGGTTCACCGGGGTTGGGGGAGAGTGCTTAACGTGCTCATCTGAAATAGCAACAAGCAAATGTGCTAAAGTAGTTAAACTGCAGACAGAAGTGAAAATGTGAACGATAGCGACGTCTGGAAGTGACGCCTCTCTCTGTGCATCCACTAAAAACGAATGTACCTTTATGTGTCTGTTTTATTGTAATATTTAAAAAAATATGTTTATTTATTTAAACTTTATTGTACGCCAATTATATACATTAATTTCAAAAATATTTCACGTTTTGTTATTGGTACAATGGGCGGCCTTATTGCTATTAGCATTTTTTTCCGGGCATCCTTTGGATGGATTTGTTTAATGGAGTAGAGTCAGGGGTATTCTGGGTGTACAGGAATAAGAACTAGTTAATACCACCTAAGTTAGTGGCACATAACTGTAAGACGCTTATAAAAAAAAACAAGATAATATTTATAGGGGTATATATACATGTATATACACATACGCACATATATATATATTAATACGTGAAGCCTAAACTTTGTATCCCTTTGTAACGGAATTGGGCGAACGGATGTACGTGAAATTTGGCATAGTTAAAGTTTATATGGAGGAGAAGTGCAGAAAGCTATTTATTTTATATAAAATGCATTAGAAGTACATTAAATTAATTAAAATATGCAAGTGAAGCTCATAGTAAATACAAAAATATAAAATTTGTAGTTTGAGAAAAAAAAACCATCTCCTAGAAGCCCAGTGCACAATATGATGTACGTTAAATTTTTATGGATATGCTTATAAAGTTTCGCGCCAACTATTATCTCACTTACTATCATGGCTAACGCCATAACGCCATATCTATACTAAGATTATAAAGAGGTAAAGTTTGTGACGTTGTGAGTTTGTGACGTTGTGGCGTTGTAAGAGGCAATCTCAGGAACTACTGGTCCGATTTGAATAATTCTTTCAGTGTTATATAGCTCATTCATCGAGAATGGTTGTAAGCTATATCATCACGCTAAGACCAATAGGAGCGGAGCACAGATGAAGAATGTTTCAAAATCGAGATGTTTTTGTCTTTTTGAGAGCTTCTGCTGTGTGTCAGCGTTAGCCCAGAGTAGTAACTATTACTACGCGTAGGAAGCCGCGGGTAGGGGCTATAATCTATATACTGATATTATTAAGAGGTAAAGTTAGTGAAGTTGTAGGCGGTAATCTCAAGAACTACTAAACGGATTTTGTAAATTCTTACCAATATAAAGCCACGTTATTTATGAGTGTCATAGGCTACATATCATTACGCTAAGACAAATAGGAGCGGAGCAACAATGAGTTGTCTTTGGGGTGTAAGGGGTGTCAAATAACATCATAAGACTTGAGACACCCAAGCCAACCTCACCTGCACGTGGTGCACCCTGCTGAATAACGAACGAGGCAATGGCAAAAGCGGGGTGGTAGGGTTTTACAGCCTGACTGGGTCGCAACCACCATGTATATAGCGAAAAAGCCCGTCATAGTGATTCGCTTTTGCGGGTCGCGTTTCGGGATCAGCCTGTGCATATCCAGC
>MU159286.1:1095-14766 GCA_015888305.1 Antheraea pernyi | reverse complement strand
ATTATATTATCTATACTAATATTATAAAGAGGTAAAGTTTGTGAGGTTGTAGGGTGTAATATCTGGGGAGTCGGAGAAAAATGTTCGAACGAAAACGTTTCTTACGGACGCTGCCTTAATTATGAGATGTTCTAGAGAAAAGTTGTAACTTGACAATGCCTATTACCGCCCAACGAAGTGGGCACAGGTCGGCTAGTCTAATATATAAAAATCTCGTGTCACGGTGTTAGTGTTTGAACTCCTCCGAAACGGCTGGACCGATTTTTATGAAATTTCAAATATATATTTGATAGTAGTATGAGAATAGGTCGCAAAGTACATTTTATACTTCTAGGTGATTAGGGTGTCCGTATCCAGATTTTTTTTTAATTTTAATTTTTTATATTTTGTTTATTTGCTATCAAAAAATACATACAACCCCAAAATTTTCATCTTCCTTTCATATTCCCATTTTTTATTCGCGATTTTAGTGTTTATGCATGAACAAATTATTCAACGGTCGGTCGTATTTCGAATGAAACGATATTATTGACCTTGATGAATAACAGATGGCGCTACGTCCGTCTCACCGACATTTCTTCCACACATGTATAGATGTGTGTACTAAACCAACTAGGTTTGTGTTTGAGTGAGTCCCTGAACTGTATGGCTTCAAAATTGGGAACTGTGGGCTGTAATCGGTTTCTAGGTATTTTAAGATTTTTCGAGTTTCAAAAATATTTTGGAACCGTTATGTAACCGATTTCATGGAGACGAAGTTGCCATCGTCAACTAGTTATTCAATAAAATATTGTTTTTAATGTTTTATCTAAACGGTCAATGTGCAATTCAATGAACGGGAGATAAAAATATTATTTGAATCTTTGATTGAGAAGATCACTAAAACGCGTAGCCCGTTAAATATGTGAAAACATTTTTAACGTTTTTAACTCATCTTGATCATTATAGGGTTGTAGGAAGATAAAGGTACAGTATTATTTAACTGTCGTTTGTGGCAACCGTATTGTAACGCGGTAAGTTTCTATCGCAAACATTTTCAAAGATTGATTTTGTGTTCCTATACAAAAAGTTTATTCTACGTTAGTTTTGTTTTCATTTTGTTATTTGCAATCTATTACGTATTATAAAAATAAACTGTGTATTGTAACAACTTTTTGGTGAATGGATATAGCTACGAATAACAAAAAAAAATGTTTATATTATTATATTTTATTTGTTTGTTCCGGGTAATCTCCAAAATAGCTGGACTTATTTTAACGGGGATTTTACTGGCAGATAGCCGAAATTATAGCGGTTGACATATTCTATTTTGTTTGTCCGCGGCTTTGTCCGCATTGCTATTACTAAAATGGTTGGATCGATTATCACGGAATATTTACTGGTAGATAGATAGATAGATAGCAGACCTCATAAAAAATATTTTAGGTTTTTTATTCGCCTTCGGCCGTAGTAGAATATCCGAAATGCTTGAACTGATTTAAAAAGAACTTTCACTGGCAGATAACTAGCTAATGAGCTATTTTATTTTAAGCTAGCGGGCTCGACGGACGTTGTCCCGCTCTGATAATAAAAAGAAAACCTTCACACATTATACCTAAACCTTCCCCATAAACTGTTCTACCTACTGGTAAAAACGGCATGAAAATCCATTCTGTAGTTTTTGACTTTATCGCGAACTAAAAAACAGACAGACCAGAGGGCTTTGTTTTATACTATGAAGTGATGAACTGTTACCTGTGCATTCGTTCGTGTGAAATTAATGAAAAATAATTTGTTTACTGTAAAGAAGCGTGTCAGACTTGCACTGTACTGGACCCCAAGGATAAATGTATGTAATTTGAATTATATTAACATTTTGGTCAATTTGGCGGCCATTTTGTTTTATTTACCGCCCTTGCGTCTACATAACTCAGTCATTATAGCAACGTATAAGACTAACTTAAGTATATTCACAATACGGGCATATTATCTATATATATAATAAAAATGAAGTGTCTGTATGTAATATCAAAATAACACTTTTTTACTAATCGGGTGTGAAAGTATACACGCATCTGATAACAAAAATGCAATTTTTAAATTTTTTGTCGGTCTGTCTGTCTGTTTGTTCCGGCTAATCTCCGAAACGACTGGACCAATTTTAATTAAATTTCACTTCACGACACATTTTTGGCAACCAATCTTTTAAACTATTACTGCCACTGTCAATTGAGTATCGATATTACAAGTTTCTTGATATGATTTCAATGAACTAACAAGATGGTGGCCATCTTGTTAGAACTTTCCATGGAGTTTTATTTATGGTCCGTGGTATTATTTTCCATTCACTTCACTTATGCACAATAAACAAACTATATTACATAAAACACCACTAATTTTACACAATATAGAGTCAAGTAACACAAGATTATCAATAAAATATAAAACCCACTACATGACATATCAAAATTCCGCGAAAAACTTCTTAGTTTACTTATTTACAACACAACACGGAATGTATAATTTACAAAATTTGGAAACTATACTTTTATATCCTATATATAATACATCATCAAAAAAGTCTAAGCAACATGTACTAATTTAAATTTTAGGATGGTTCTTCACATTATAACGTTGTATTTTATTTTAAAAATAATATCTTTAGGGTTCTATGATGTAAAAATAACAGCTGTTGTCTTTATACGTTCTTTTAATAACAGAAATGAACAATATTAGAATATACTGTAGAAACTAAGATACATAAGAAACTAAACTTTTTTCTTACAAAGTGAAATTTCTAAAGAAAATGTATTTATTGTGAAAGAATAGAACAATTTAATACAAAGTATGGTCTCCTCTGCTATTCAGAACTTGTCGGCAACGATTATTCATTGAATTAATGAGACTGTTTATGTCATCTTGCGGTATTCGCTCCCAATGGAATTGTAGCAAATCCTTCAGCTGTTGGGTTGTTGTCGCTCCGTCCAAGTCCTTCAAAACACGTCTCTGGAGCATGTCCCATGCGTGCTCGATGGGGTTGAGATCTGGCGATTGTGCAGGCCAGGGCAATACCCGGATGTTCTCCGTTGCAAAGTATTCACTGGTTCGCCGAGCTGTATGTGAACGCGCATTGTCATGCATTAACCTAAAATCGGAGCCAAAGGTTTGTGCAAATGGGTAGACATAAGGTCTGAGAATATCCTCAATGTAATTTTCAGCATTCATGTTTCCATTTACAAAAACGAGCTCAGTTCGCCTGTTCTTCATAATACCCGCCCATAACATAACTGTTGAGCCGCTGTATGGATGAACTTCCTGAACGCACCTGAGCCTTTCAGTATTTCCGGGCCGACGATACACTCGCACCCTTCTTGTATCAGGCTTAAACCCGAATCGCGACTCATCGGAAAACATAATTTTATCCCATTGTTCCTGGGTCCATGTTATGCGTTCTCTACACCATTCATATCGACGAGCGCGATTCCCGTGACGTATCGGTGGGCACCTGATTGGGCGTCGAGCTCGTAGGCCGTACTCATGCAGTCGATTTCGCACAGTTTGAGGACTTACATCAACACCACTTGAAATTTGTAGCCTCAAACTTATCTCTCGAGCGGTTAACATCGGCTGGCGTCTTGCAGTCAGTTGTATGTACCGGTCTTGCCGAGTGGTTGTACTCCTTTTACGGCCTGGATGCTGTTCAGCGGGTTCTCCTGTATTATTGTAGCGCTGCCAAAGACGACAAATAACACTTCTATGGATGCCAAAATGTCGAGATACCTGAGATTGATTACTTCCCGCTTGCAACATCCCTACAGCTCTTTGCATTTCATCTGCCATCAAATGACGTCGCTTCATGACGTAAAGAATATCTAACAATTCAATTTTGACGCTAACTTTATTTAAATGGTTGGTAAAATTATAAAATCAAGACTAAACGTAGCAATTAAAACGCACTTAAATTCAAACAAATTCGCAGTCATTTGAATTTTATGAAAAAACAAAACATAATCAAATTTTTTTTTACAACCAGCCAGTATGTCATCAATAACAAAAAGGTTTACTTACCTACGCACTTTGTTTGAGTAAATACTTAAAAATTAATTAACATAAATGGTAAAATTTGTAATATCACGCATGTTGCTTATACTTTTTTGATGTGTGTATATATAGGATCGCTGATCATTCCAACTACCACCACCGGCAAACTCGCGTCAATGCTTAATGCAAAACAAAACAACATTTGATTATATTCTTATCGAAAAGAAATCGACATTTCACGTCTCACGCATGTTGCTTATACTTTTTTGATGTGTGTATATATAGGATCGCTGATCATTCCAACTACCGCCACCGGCAAACTCGCGTCAATGCTTAATGCAAAACAAAACAACATTTGATTATATTCTTATCGAAAAGAAATCGACATTTCACGTCACTAATGTGTCAAAAGGGTCATCATAGCGTGTCGCTATTATAAGGACATTTTGAGGAGAGTAAATTTTTTGAAATCAGTTGAATTATTACTAGCTGAACCCGCGACTCCGTCCGCGTGGAAACTAATGTAAAAAAGCAATGATTAATAAAATCATCGGAATGTATTAAGTCCTTTTCTCTCGTACTTAAGTCGCGTCCTCATTAAAATTACATTAACTTTTGAAGAGTGAACCGATTTAATTGAAACCAAGACTAAATGTTACTGAAGGATATGCTTTATGAATTCCTTGGTGAGGTTTTATCGTGAACGCAGTACTTAACAGTGATGCGTGTTCAGACAAATAGACAGACAGACATTTCTAAAAATGATTAAAATGTATTTTATTACTTACCAGCCTCTGCTAACACGTAGCGGAAGCTCTGAAAAAGAAGAAAAAAACCCCGATTTTGAAAGATTCTTTGACCAAGCAAGGTCTTAACAACTTCACCGGACTAATCAGCTTTATAACGTTACTACTCGTATCTCGTACTTAGCTCGAGCCGTCATTCAAATTGCAATAACTTTTGATATAATAGGCCGACTTTAATGAAACAAGCAGTGATGCGTGTTCATACAAACAGATAGACAGGACATTTCTAAAAATGATTGAAATGTATTCTATTCCTAGACACGTGCAACAATTTTGTTTCTCGAAAATCGAAAGTTAGATTCACATTCATATTATATGTTTAAATATACCCGTAGATGTGATAAAATAATTATAATGAATAATTTACTCTAAATATTTTAATTAATTAACAAATTAAGAATGTTAAATACTAACTGATGTTTACGCCACCGCGGAAGGATTGTAAGTATCATCTACCTGTTTATTGCTTGTATATATAACCATATGATAAGTAACGGTATTATTTATTATAATTAATACAATTATTATTTGATTTACATATCTTTTGACGTCATTTGATAAGCGGTTCGAACTGGTACCGTTACCTTTTTATTAGCCTTTGGTCTTATGTTGTCTTTTTGATGAATACTATACCTATATAACCAAATACTTCCAACATACAGCTGATTAAATTATTTACGTAGAGATTGTCGAAAATGAAAGTAATACGACATTGTGTCTAAATGTATTGTATAATTTTTGATAAGTTACGTTTAGATTTAATCTCATGTGACATTTGATGGCATTAAGTGTTATAATGGCGACACGCTATGATGGCCGTTTTGACACATTAAAATAGTGACGCGAAATGTCGATTTATTTTCGACAATCATATAATCACATACAGCTACATTGAGCATTGACGCGAGTTTACTCAGACGTGGTAATTGTGCTGGCCAACGATCCTGTATATATAATCTATACTAATATATAAAGCTGAAGAGTTTGTTTGTTTGGTTGAACGCGCTAATATCAGTTCAGGCACTCGGCCGGTTACTCCCCAACGTGGGGGGGCCGGGCGCCGGGTGCCGCCGACTCTACATGGGAGTCGTGCGGGCCAATAGGAGTGGAACGCCAATGATGAATGTTTCAAAATCGGACATTTCGCTGCTTGTTAGTGCTTGTAATATATAGGTATGTTGCTATGGTAACCTTGTTAGTTTCTATCGCAAACATTTGCAAAGACTATTTTTTGTTCCTATTCAAAAAGTTTATTCTACGTTAGTTTTGTTTTCAATTTTTTATTTGCAATCTATTACGTATTATAAAAATAATGTGTGTGTTTTTACAAATAAATATTAACTTTTTGGTGAATGGATATAGCTACAAATAACAAAAAAAAATGTTTTTATATCCGGTCGATATATTATATATTATTATATTTTGTCTGTTTGTTCTAGGTAATCTCCAAAACGGCTGGACCTGTTTTAACGGTTTTTTTTTCGTTTTGATTGGTTTCGCTGTGTTTTAGCGTTAGTATTATATACGTTGCCATGGTATTGTGGTAAATTTCTATCGCAAACATTTTCAAAGATTATGTTGTTTTCCCTTTCAAAAAGTTTATTCTACGTTATTTTAGTTTCCATTTTTTATTTGCAACCTATTACATATTATAGAAATAAAGCGTGTGTATGTATAATTAAATAATAACATTTTGGGGAATGGTTATATTTGCAAGGGCAGACGTTGTCCCGCCCTGATAATAAAAAGAAAACCTTGATAAATTATAGATAAACCCTCCCCATAAACCGTTCTACCTACTGGTGAGATCGACATGAAAATTATTTCTGTAGTTTTTGACTTTATCGCGAACAGATAAACAGACAGATCAGAGGACTTCGTTGTACACTATGTAGTAATAAACTATTACCCGTGCATTCGTTCGTGTGAAATTGATCAAAAATAATTTATTTACTGTAAACAAGCGCATGAAGTGTGCGCTGTACTGGACTCCAAGAATAAATGTATGTCATTTGAATTATATTATCATACTAGCTGTATCCGCAGTTCCACACGCATTTTTTTTTAATTGTATTAGTCTATACTAATATTATAAATAGGTAAAGTTTGTGACGTTGTGAGTTTGTGACGTTGTAAAGTTGTAAGGGGTAATCTCAGGAACTACTGGTCTGATTTGAATAATTCTTTCAGTGTTATATAGCTCATTCATCGAGAATGGTTATAGGCTGTATTTCATCACACTAAGGCCAGTAGGAGAAAGAAAGAAAGAAATACTTTATTGTTGGAACAACCATACAATTAAATTAAATTACACAAATAATTATGACAAAAAAAAAACATTTTAAAAATGAAAAAATAGGTGTCCAACATTTGGATTTGGTGGGATTGAGGACCAGTGTGTTTTGCTCAGACCAGGATATTACTCTACTGAGATCCTCATTAATTTTATGAACGGATGCCTTGAGTTCATGATACTTAAAAGACATGTATAGTTGTAGTTCATCCGCATACATGTGGTATTTACAAGGAGCAGAGTACAGGTGAAAAATGTTTCAAAATATAGATGTTATTTTTTTTTAGAGCTTCTAATGTGTGTAGGCGTTAGCCCAGAGAACTATTACTACGCGAACGAAGTCGCGGGCAGGGCTATATATAATCTATATACTAATATTATAAAGAGGTAAAGTTTGTGAGTTTGTGACGTTGTAGGGGGTAATCTCAGGAACTACTAAACCGATTTCCTAATTCCTAATTGCCTAATTCTTTTACTAATATAAAGCCACGTTATTTATGAGTGTCATAGGCTACATATCATCACGCTAAGATCAATAGGAGCGGAGCAACAATGAAAAATGTTTTAAAATCGGGGTATTCTTTCCTTTTGAGAGCTTCCGCTGCGTCTTAGCCCAAAATAACTATTCCACGCGTGCGAAGTCGCGGGCAGAAGCTATTAACTAATTATATTATCTATACTAATATTATAAAGAGGTAAAGTTTGTGAGGTTGTAGGGGGTAATATCTGGGGAGTCGGATAAAAATGGTCGAATGAAAATGTTTCTTACGAACGCTGCCTTAATTATGAGATATATATGATTGAGTTCTAGAGAAAAGTTGTAGCTTGATAATGCCTATTACCGCCCAACGAAGTAGGCACGGGTCGGCTAGTGAAATATAAAAATTATAGAAATGCTCTTTAAAAACAATTGTAAGTACGACACGAATGCCGCCTACTGTGTCATGTAACGTATACATTACATATATAAATACTAACAGAGTGTCAAATGAGGTTTATCATCAGCAACGTATTTGGAACTTTAACCCACAATGTAACTACCTCAGTGCTCACTTACAGTATATAAGGAACTAATGAAACAATGAATAAAATATGTTATTATAATAGTATAATATGCACATATTGTGAATAAGTTACGTTTATGGTATAATATATTTTTAGTAAGAACCCTTTTATCTTCAAATTTACTATTAATAATTGTAATCTTGAATTGTAAACAATGAATGTCTTGAAATCTTGTATAAATATAAATCACGTTATAAAACTTTATATCTGTGTAAGTAGTTTTTAATATTCGACAGTTTATATAGTGCTTATTTAACTCGATACGATATTATTATATGTTACTATGGTTACATAGTTATGTAGACGAAAGCGCGGTCAATAAAACAAAATGGCCACCAAATATGACCGAAAAGACAATATAATTCAAATTATATACATAGATGCAGAGATATGAATTTCAATTATATTTATTCTTGGAGTCTAGTACAAAGGACATCCTATGCACATGTTTACAGTGAACAACATATTTTTGCTAAATTTCATGCGGACGAAGTCACGGGTAACATCTTGGTAACATATTGGTGTTGTTAGTGTCCATGGACGGTGGTGATCACTTAACATCAGGTGGCCCACCTGTCTGTTTGCCATCCATTATAGAAAAAAAAAGAAATCTAGACATATATATACCTCTAGGATAATTTCAAATTTTCATATATGTTTATGCCGAGTTGTGTGGCAAGTAAGTGCATTAATAATTATAGTAGGTACTATAAGAATTCTATCAAACGGTGCTGTTTTGTTATCAGTAATAACATGGAAAGAGTTGTTCGCAGGATAATTATAATAATAGCTTTTTATTCCAAAACATAGGGTTACAAGAGGTCCCTAAGTTCGGTGTGCCTTTTAGCATAGACCTCCTCCAATTCCTTCCTATGTCACTTGCTACTCTCAACCAGAATGGTCCCGCTGTCTGTTTTAAGTCATCTTCCCATCACCTGACTTGACAACCCTTTCCTCTTTTACCGTCTCTTGGTTGCCAGAGGGTGACTTGCTTGCTCCATTTTTTAATGGAATGGCGTAGCAAATGTCCAGCCCATCTCCATTTTTGGACGTCTATCCGGGTAAAAATATCTGTAAGTTTTGTTCTTGTTCTCATGTCTACATTCATGACTCTGTCTTTGATTTTTATCCCCAGTATGCTTCTTTTCATTGCTCGTTGGCATTTTGTTAGACTTTCCCTGTGGTGAACTGTTGTTGACCAAGTTTCACAGCCATATGTAAGAACTGGTAGAATACAGGTCTAGAATGTTTTCTTTTTTATGTTATTGTCTAGATCCTTACTTTTCACTATTTCCTTCAGTGTCTAGTATTTTCTCCATCCTAGGGCAATTCGCCTGTTTATTTCTTTTGTCGTGTCATGTGAAGGGGATAATTTTCAGCCTAGGTAAATATATTCTTTGACATATTCGATCTTGTTGCCATCTCTGTGCCGCGCGCACCACAACCCGGGCGGGCCCCTCTGGCTTACCCCTGGACTCCCCAACCCCAGCCCCATGCTCCCAAGCCTCAGGCTCCCATCCCACAGGCACGGCCGACACGCGCCGCGCCAGCCTTCTCTATGGGGCTCGCCGGAGTGAACTGGATTTTCCAGTTATTCTGGGAGCACGATCTACAAGAATACCTCAACTTCCACGCGACTCTTCGGGCCGAGGAGGAGTTGGGCATGCTCAACGTACTCGCGTAATACCCGAGTATTGCTGCGACATTGCATCGTATCGCCCGTTCACAAGACTCAATTTTAAATTATAATAAAACGGTAGCAGGGCCAAATCTGTACATTAAATATTTTTTGAAAATTTTTATCGGGGTAGACTTTGTTATCAATATAGAAGCCAAAAATAATCCTTTTACGATTTTTATCAGTCTGCCTGTTTGTCTGATTTGTTATGATGTTCATAGGCATCTTCTCAGGGCCTAAATTGAATAAACAGTTTTTGACTTTGAATAATTTTCAAACGAATTGACTTAGCGAAAAATTATATCGGACCTTTTTGGAGATCGTTCTGTTATAAAAATGTATATCGATTAGTATTTTCATATTGGCTAAACAAGTACTAATCATTTTTATAAAGCTTTGTGTTGAAAGTACTTCTTTGGTGAGATACTGTCGATCTTCACCGATCAATCATAAGCAAGTTTTATAAATATCTAGATATATCAATTAATATTTATCATATTGGATAAATATTTACTATATCACTTTTATAGAGTTTTGAATTTAAAGCACATCTTATGATTGGTCGAGATACTGTCAATCTACAACGACCAATCATAAGCAAGTAAATAAGTGGGGATGAAACTATAAGACCGCGCATTTGGAGGTATGTCGGGCATTCGTTATTCAGGATTGAGTACAGATACATGTGTTATATCGTGTTTAGGCTGTTTAAATTACACAGTGCTGTGATAAATCTGAAAAATCTGTGAAAAAAGACCCTGCTACTGGTCGATAAACTAACACAGTTTACAGTTCACTTTTCCACAAGAATATGTATTGGTCCCTACGACACGCTAATTCGTCACAATACAATTAAATGAAAAAAATACTGTGTGTTTTAAGAGATACCTCTTAATTTTAATACACTTAAGAGACATATTTAGAAGAACGCAATAAGAAAGGGGTAAATTAATATGAAAACAGATTTATCTATATTAGTGGGTGTCCCGCGATCGACTTTCGACCATAGCTCATTGATTATTCAAAGTTTGAACTTTATTAGGGTTCTTTTATCAAAGGGTATAACTTCTATAATCAAAGTTTTTCATCATGGCTACTCAGTTATTTGGCACTTTTGTTTTTAATTATATAACATTTATAAAATCTAAGTCTAAATGAAAATTGAACTTAAATTGCTTTACTCTTATGACAACATAAAGCGAAGTCGCATGAAGTGAAAGCAGTCATGTCACCTAACAATTTTGAAATTTGTTAATGACTACGTCCGGTACCGCTATGACACACCCGAGAGGCGAGACTACAACGCCACCCGGGGAACCACTATTGACCTGCGATACCGCGCAGGATATTGACTTTATCCTCAGTTATTTGGCACTTTTGTTTAATTATATATAACATTTATAAAATCTAAGTCTAAATGAAAATTGAACTTAAATTGCTTTACTCTTATGACAACATAAAGCGAAGTCGCATGAAGTGAAAGCAGTCATGTCACCTAACAATTTTGAAATTTGTTAATGACTACGTCCGGTACCGCTATGACACACCCGAGAGGCGAGACTACAACGCCACCCGGGAAACCACTATTGACCTGCGATACCGCGCAGGATATTGACTTTATCGGGGGTGTTACTAATGACCTCGAACGCTATTGGTTGAAGTTATCGGCTGTTCATTATTCACCCCGGTGTGAGACTACATTGGTGGGAGTTCGGAATATAAAGGGCAAGATGTCGCTGGTCTGCACGCACTCTTATGTGGAAGTTATTGTGAGGCGAAGTTCTGGCCAAATGAATAGTGACAGTATCTACGAAGTGTTTATTAGCATTCCCGATTGCATCGACACTATACGTGATTAGTGTAAGACCAAAGAGAATAATAATTATTTCAGTGGTTCCATAAATTTACTAAAGATACATTATTTATCAAAGAAGTATAAATGTATATTATAAATTTACTTATTAAATTATTATAAAATTAACCTAAAATTTTACCAGTTGATTTCAAAGGGCATGCAACGTCAGTCATGTTAAAAATATTGCAAGCGTAATAGGAACGTAAGAGTAAAATGACGAATGTCAAAATGTCTTTTTCGTTTACATGTGTGTATATGCTGTGTAAAATTCAAGCAGTAGTATGAGTAATGTATATTTTAATTAATTTAATATGCTTGTAATGCATTTTATAAAAAAAAATGTTTTGTTAATTTTTCCTCCGTATACATTTTAACTATGCAAAATTTCAAGATCATCCGTTCGCGCAATTCGCTTAAATCTAACGTGTCTTTACTTTTTAGATAGTTGTGGATAAAATATGTTGCAGGTGTCTTGGAATAAGTAATAAAAAAACATTTCAGTAATTTTTACAAATGTCTGTCTGTCTGCCTGCTTGTATGAACACGGATCACTGCTAAAGTACTGTGTTCACATAAAACATCACCAATAAAGTCATAAAGCAAATCCTCGGGTAACATTTACTCATGGTTTTATTAAAATCGGTTCACTCTATCCAAAGATATTGTAATTTTAATGAAGTAAATAGACTTAATACGTTCAGATGACTTTATTAATGTTTTTTTACGTTACACGGACGAAGTGGCGGGCACAGCTAGTTTGTACAATATAAGTAATTTGTTAATAAATAACAAGTAATATGTATATTTTAAAATTCATTGAATAAAATAAATAAATTAAATTAACATTTTTGGACACAAAAATAAATTAGTGTTCAGTATTTTAATGGTAAGGAATTTGGACCTAACATAATGAAGATAGTATATTGTATAAGATTTTTTTCATAATGAGTGACATAATCAGTGTTTAATATTGCCTCCTCTCGTTATCAAAAAATACATCTGAGCAACTTTATGACCCGTCGTTATCATCACATAGACTTTTCGAATGAAGTTCCCTTCACTCAATAATAACAATTTAGTGTTAAAAGAAAACAGGAATATCGTTAAATTTGTTTGAAAATAACAAAAACCTGCAGAATTTCATACACTACGTATCAGAGATATTAACAGATATCAAAAAAAAAATTAAAATCATAAGTGAAATTGTATACAAAATCTTCTTATTTCAAATTAGATAACACTGGTCAACAACAACAAAATACGTGGTCAGTAGAAGCTAAAAGAAAATATTGTGTTTTTCTTCCTTTTTTGGATTCCTCTAATGTCTACAAATTTAGCTCGCATTTTACATTTTTTTTTCATCATCTTTGTTTTCTCCCATATATGCATTTAGGCCAATATAACCTTTGAATATTATAGCCAGATTTATAGTAGATATAGCCTAGGTACTTGGCGACAAATTTTCAGCTGGATAGCATATTTCTATAGGTTCATGTTATCTCTATATATTTTGCTAGCTGACCCGTGCCCACTTCGTTGGGCGGTAATAGGCATTATCAAGGTACAACATTTTTCTAGAACTCAATCATATATATCTCATTGTTAAGGCAGCGTTCGTAAGAAACGTTCTCGTTCGATCATTTTTTCGCCGACTCCCCAGATATGACCCTCTACAACCTCACAAACTTTACCTCTTTATGATATTAGTATAGATAATATAATTAGTTAATTGCTTCTGCCTGTGACTTCGTACGCGTGGAATGGTTATTTTGCGCTAAGACGCAGCGGAAGCTCTGAAAAGGAAAAAATACCCCGATTTTGCAACATTCTTCATTGCTGCCCCGCTCCTATGTGTCTTAGCGTGATGATATATAGCCTATAACCTTCCCGGATAAATGAGCTATATAACACTGAAAGAATTTGGACCAAATCGGACCAGTAGTTCCTGAGATTA
>MU159285.1:236805-260155 GCA_015888305.1 Antheraea pernyi | reverse complement strand
ATTGCACTGTATCTGACTGTATACATAGCACATACATGTATACATAACATAACAGTCGTACCAATTTGCAACGTGCCTGGCAATTTATTAGACATACGAAACTTCATACCGAAACTTGGTAAGCCAGAAAATACTGATTTTAACTCTTTACGATATTTTTAGGATAATTCTAGTGTATTAGTTAGTTAGAATTGACACTTTTATCCTAGAAGTGATTTTTGGATAATAAATTATTATTATTATTTCTGCTATCGAATATTGGCTGTCCGCAATTGTAAAGTATAATTACAATGATTGACATTTGTAAGCACAATATATATAATAATATATGTGTCGTTACATATAGAAGTTCAAATTTTGCCGTCCATAAGGTTTTTAGTCTCTTCTTATGGGTGAAGATGTTGAGAAATAACGCAATATATTAGGAACGGCTAAAATTGGATTTAGCTAATTTTTAAATGTAACGACTCGTGTATGTGTAGTAATCGTGTAATAGTAAGCGTTACGGTATTTACCAATTAGTAGGTGTGATAGAGAGAGGAATAGATCGCTCACTTTCAAAATCATGGTGCGAAAAACGAATATTCAATTTACTATCGTATCATTGTTACCAATTGCAATATGATATAATTAATAAATTGTCAACACTAGAATAATTAACAATATTTACAATTGATATAATTATCATCTATGAGTGTGATGCAAAGCAACCAGTATTGCCTATTATTAATGTAAATGCAATTTTAATCTTACAATGTGTACTATGATTTAACAAACAAATAAATATTATACTTTTAATAGAATCCTAGGCTATAAGACGTTATGCTAGTTGCAGTTGCAGTTCTTTTGTATGAAATCATTGTTTCGTTATATTTACTATGCTATAACAGAAGTTTTTTCTCAGTCTGTGTACAGCTATGGCTGTGGTTGCGGCTGCGGCGGCTTAGGAGGTTACGGCGGTCGTGGATATGGAGGTCTCGGATACGGTGGTCTCGGATACGGAGGTCTTGGCTATGAAGGTATCGGATACGGAGCCGGTCTTGGAGAGTACGGAGGTGAAGGCATCGGTAATGTTGCTGTAGCCGGTGAGCTCCCTGTCGCTGGTACCACCGCTGTCGGAGGACAGGTTCCCATCATCGGCGCTGTTGACTTCTGCGGTAAAGCTGGTGCTGCTGGCTGTGTCTCCATCGCCGGCAGATGCGGAGGATGCGGATGCGGTTGCGGTGGATACCGTTACTGAGAAGATACTGAGGACTCGGCATCAGTTTAAAAACAACATGAATAATAAATCAATTGCAAATTAATAATACTTTTATTCGAAAAATTATTGGAAGATTACCCCTGATACGTGCTTATTTTTGTATGATCAACATTCATGTCCTCGAAACTATGAAGTAATAAATGAGCTGTTTGATATCGAAAGTTTAAGACAAATAAATTATTCCGGTGGTTTAATTCGGTCTCGAGTCTCAACGAATCGTATTAATGTCACCTAATCTCTTATTAGAGTTATTTGTCTAATTATTGCTAGAGCTTTACCCGTAATCAAAGAGCAATTCAATACTGTCCGAAGGTCAATAGTAGCTTAATAGTATAATAAAATATAATTATTATAAAATATTTATTAGAGTTATTTGTCTAATTATTGCTAGAGCTTTACCCGTAATCAAAGAGCAATTCAATACTGTCCGAAGGTCAATAGTAGCTTAATAGTATAATAAAATATAATTATTATAAAATATAAATGTATTCATTACACAATCTGTCGAAAGAGTTATCAACAGACAGACAGAAATCTACACTAATATTATAAAACTGGGGGCTTGTTTATTTGTTTGCTTGCTTGAACGCGTTTATCTCAGGAACTACTGGTCCGATTTGAAAAATTCTTTCAGTGTTAGAAAGCTCATTTACCGAGGAAGGCTCAATCTGATTATAGTTCTGTTGGGAACCAACATAAATTGTATATTTTAAAAATGTATTGGCAACACCGCGTCGGATGTGGTTGGAGGGTCGCGGCGTTCCATACACCCCGTTCGCTTCCGATCTTTGTACAGTGCACACGTAATTTAATTTTATTAAACACGAGTTTGAGTGAATTTTTATATTTAATTTTATACAACATTCTTCATACAGTATTAACCAGCGATTAAGGGTGTAAACATTGGTCCTTCGTGTTCGAAACCTACTCGTCTACATTTAATAAAATTTCCGTGGCGCCATTGTGTCACGTGATAACAACGTGTGCATCCCAGCGGACGGCGAGGCGCGGCGCCAGCGCAGCAACTTCACGACGGCGCGGTGTCGGCTACATTCACCGCCATTTTGTTGATGCAATCCATAGTCACAGCCAGTCATTCAATACGTTTACAGTTCGTGCGCATTACATTGTTTTATATTGTTGTGTAAAGTGCAGTGTTTTTATATTATTGGAGCGTGCGGCGCATTTTAAGATATTTAAAAATGTCTAGAAGTGAAAGTGACTCCGCATCAGATTCAGGTGTTTCAACAAAACTAAGCATCTTAGTGAAACAAAGAGGTATCGTAAAAGGTTCAATAACAAAATTACACAATACCTTCGACAAATCTATTCAATCTTTACCATCACTTTCAAAAGAAGACCTAAAAGTGAAAGAAGAACGATTGAGATCACTTTTTATACGATATGAAAACTATAATTATCGCATAATGGGTCTGGATGCAAACGACAGTGAAAATTCTGAATTAGTAGAAGAAAAATATTCACAAACATTAGCCAAAATCATGCTGATGTTGGATTTATTAGAAAAAAATACAACAATTCAAAACGAGCCTCATTGTCGTCCTCACATCATACCAACAAGATTACCTGAGATATCTATACCAGAGTTTACTGGAAAATATTCAGAGTATAAAATTTTTATAGGACTTTTTGATTCTTTAATAGGTAACAATCAAAGTCTAGAAAATATACAAAAGTTTTATTACTTAAAAAGTTTTTTAAAGGGTGAGCCATATGATTTAATTAAAAATTTACCATTAGTTTCGGAGAGTTACAACGAAGGTATTAAATTATTAAATGATAGATACAATAATGAATATAAAATAAAAAATGAGCACATAAATACTTTGTTAGATTTACCCTTATTGACAAAATCAACTGCTCAAAACATTAGGCAATTTGTATCAAATGTTAAACAACAATTAGCTGCATTAAGAAATTTAAAATGTAATGTAGACTACTGGGATCCTATCATTTTGTGTGTGTTATTGCGAAAACTTGATTTTATCTGTAATAACGAATATCAGCTTGTTCGTGACATGGAGCCCTCTGTGCAAAATCTTATTGAATTTTTAGAGAAACGTGCCACGGCACTAGAAAACTCGGAGCATCCTCGTCAAGGTAAACAACATTTAATAATGGCATGTGGAACTCCAGCCGTGCAAGCAGGTCCTCCAGCTGCAAGGTCTACTGCGTCTGCATCATCATGCTTGTTATGTAAGTGTCCTCACAAGCTATTTTCCTGTGGTAAATTCAAATTAATGTCTGCTTCAGAACGATTAGCTTTTGTCATAGAAAACAAGTTGTGCAAAATATGTCTTAATAGACATCAACAACCATGCAGGTATCACTTTAAATGTAATACCTGCAAACAAAAGCATAACACATTATTGCATGAAGATAAAGCTCAGGATCCAGTTACATTGTTTTCCAATATATCCAATACACAAGTACTTCTGCCTACTGCTAGGGTCAAGGTCATTGCCCTCAATGGTACTGAAGTGCATGTAAAGGCACTGCTGGACAGTGGTGCTCAAATTTCATTTATTACCACTGAACTTGTAAATTTATTACAGTTACAACCAAAAATGGTAAAGTCAGGAGTAATAGGTATAGGAAACACAGTTAATCATTTAAATAAATATGTATCTCTTCAAATTCATTCTCTTGTCAATAATTTTACCACCAACGTGTCTTGTTTCATTTTAGACAACATTACTTCAAAGCTACCACATAAAAAGGTTGATTTGTCAAATTTTAAGTTACCTTCTAACATCACACTTGCTGACAAAAACTTTTATGAGCCAAGCAATATACATATATTATTAGGAGCTGACATATTTTTCCAGGTGTTGCTGCCACATGACCCATCATTCGTTATCCAGTCATCATCCAGCGCAACTCATCTGTCTGCACCTACACTAATCAACACTCAGCTCGGCCATATTGTAGCGGGTAACCTTCCTAACTTTGCAGTACAACCTTATATATCTTTATTTTGCACAAAATGTGATAATGAGCTTGATAAAAGTTTAAACAAATTTTGGCAGACTGAAAGCGTACCTGAAGTATTCTCAGAGAGACTTACAGAACATGACACATGTGAAAAATTATTCAATGAAAATATAAAACTTAATAATAATAAATTTGAAGTTCCGTTACCTCTAAAATTGCCTCTTGACTCTATCAATGAAGTTCTGGGAGATTCATTACACTTTGCATTGCAAAGATTTCATAATTTAGAAAAAAGACTCCAAAAAGATCCAATTTTGTTGAAAATGTACAAAGGCTTTATAAGTGAATATTTGGATCTTGGTCATGGTACTAAGTTAGATATTAGCGAATATAATTTATCCTCAGATCCAGTTTATTTCTTACCGCACCATCCTGTTGTCAACATGGATAAAAAGACAACTAAATGCAGGATAGTGTTTGACGGTTCAATGAAAACAAACACAAAAGTGTCACTAAATGATTTATTATTAAATGGTCCAGTAGTTCAGAAAGAATTATTTGATATTCTTACATTATTTCGATTAGACCAATATGTAGTTCTAACAGATATTAAACATATGTTCAGAGCGATATCATTATCAACAGAATACCGTTCTTTACAAAACATTCTCTGGAGGGACTCACCGAATCAAAACCTTCAGTGCATTCAGTTAAATACAGTTACATATGGGCTTAAAAGCTCATCATACTTAGCAACAAGGTGTTTACTTGAACTAGCTAAGCAATATGAATCTGATTTTCCAAGTGCATCATTCATATTAAGAAATCAGACATATGTTGATGACATTCTAGCCACAAATGACTCCTTGGAAGCATTAATAGAGTCCAAGAATCAAATATGTAAACTTTTACAGATAGGAGGTTTTCAACTTCATAAATGGTCATCTAATAAGGCTGAGATTTTACATGATATCCCTATAGAAAATCAGTACTTTGACGAAATTGAGTTACAAAAAGATAACTTATTCATAAAAACACTAGGTATAAATTACAATATTAAATCTGACTCCTTCATTTTGTCTGCTCCAAATTTATCTAGTAAAGTGCCAAATACAAAAAGAGAAGTATTAAGTTTCATTAGTAAATTTTATGATCCACTCGGTTTAGCCGGACCATTCATAGTAATTGCCAAGGTTTTCATGCAAAAACTATGGAAATCCCGCATTAGTTGGGATTCTAAGCTTACAGGTAACCTAAAAGAAATGTGGTTTGAGTTCTATGAGAGTTTAAAAATTATGAAACCCATAACGTTAAGTCGGCATGTCAATTTACAAAATGCACAATGCTTGCAATTGCTAGGATTTGCTGACGCATCGAGCAAAATCGCTTATGGTTGCTGTATTTTTCTGCGCGTGGCTGATTCAGCAGGTAACATAAAGCTATCTTTACTCTGCTCAAAATCTCGAGTTAACCCGCTCACTCAACAACTCACAGTACCGCGGCTTGAGCTGAATGCTGCCTTATTGCTCGCAAAGCTTATAAAGAGAGTGCATGATACTTTATCATTAAAAAAGACTATTGACAATACAGTTTTATATTCTGACTCTCAAATAGTCTTAGCTTGGATAAAGACTAATATAACAACGCTTAAAACTTACGTGGCAAACAGAGTAAAGGTAATTTCAGAATTAACTAATCAATTCATTTGGTCATATATAAACTCCGACGACAACCCTGCGGATTGTTTGAGCAGAGGAATTCTGCCTCACGAGTTGGAGCATCATCCTCTTTGGTGGGAGGCACCGAAATTCCTTCACAACAGGGAATATAAGGTACCACTTATTACAACAGCAATACCTGACAGCCTTCCTGAACTTAAACAGGACTCAGAGTTTTCTCATGTCATGGTTTGTACTTCTTTCAACAATACATATTTAAATTTAAAATGCTTAGATAAATATTCAAACATAAACAAAATGCAAAGAGTTCTTGCTTATGTCCTACGTTTTTGTAATAATACACGCATAAAATCGAATAGGGTGCAGCATAACTTCGTTACTTGTACAGAATTACATGATTCATTGTTATTAATTATAAGATATGAACAACAAACATTTATGAAGGATGATATTAGTTCCTTAAAGTGTAAAAATAAAGTTACAAGTAGTTTAAAGGGTCTATATCCGTTTATTGATGACAAGGGACTGGTCCGAGTTGGTGGTCGTTTACATAACGCGTCTATTTCTTACAATCAGAAACATCCTATTATTCTTCCAAAGGCTTCGCGTATTACATATTTGATTATTAAAAATGAGCATGAAAAAAATCTTCATGCTGGACCTAGGATTACCTTGTCTTCTATAAATCAAAGGTACTGGATTGTAAGTGCCATTAGAGAAATAAAAAAAGTTATTCATAAATGTACAATTTGTTGGAAATTGAAACAAAATGTTTCAGAACAATTAATGGGTTCCTTACCACAGGACAGAGTCAATGCATGTCGACCATTTCAAAAAGTCGGTATAGATTTTGCAGGACCTATACCTGTTAAACAATCCACGTTGCGACGCTCAATTACATCGACGGGTTACATTTGCGTTTTCGTTTGTTTTGTGACTAAAGCATTACACTTAGAGTTACTATCTGACATCAAAACTGATACATTTCTGGCCTGTTTTAAACGATTTATTTCACGGCGAGGATTACCTACAGACGTATACTGCGATAATGCATCGACTTTCAAATGTGCAAGGAATCAACTAGATAAGTTTTATAAGTTACAATGTTCTCAAGAACATCAAACACATGTACAGGCCTATGCTTCTAAAAAGGGCATAAAGTTTCATTTCATACCGTGTTATTCGCCAGTTTTTGGTGGACTCTGGGAGGCCGGAGTTAAAAGTGTTAAATATCATTTGAAGCGGGTTGTACAAAGGGCATTATTAACGTACGAACAGCTAAACACTGTATTGTGTCAGATAGAGGCAGTATTAAATAGCAGGCCATTGATTCCGTTGTCTAACGACATTAATGATTACACCTTTCTTACACCTGCACATTTTCTAATTGGCACTGAACTTAATTCATACCCAGAACAAGATGTCTCTGACACTAATGTAAGTAGACTTAAGTTTTGGAAAATCTGTACCAACATGCAACAGTCCTTTTGGAAAGTGTGGAACAAACATTACTTGAACACGTTGCAATTTAGACCTAAGTGGAAAAATGTATTACCTAACATAGACATAGGCTCACTTGTTATTTTATGTGACAACAATACTCCTCCTATGTACTGGCCTATGGCGAGAGTAACAAATGTATTTCCAGGCTTAGACAATATTGTACGAACGGTAGAAGTAAGAACACCTAATGGTAAAACACATAACCGCTCCATTACTCGTGTATGTGTACTACCGATAGAGTGTAGCGATTAAAATAAATATAAAGAAATGTTCATGTATCATTATTTACAATACGGTTTTTTTAGTTCATGTGCTATTGTACAATTTAATATAAAATAAGTTATTACTAAGGCTTAATATTGTAAAATCTAACATATTTAACTTTTAAATTAATATTGTATTTCATTGTTGTAAGTCGCAACATGTTGGGAACCAACATAAATTGTATATTTTAAAAATGTATTGGCAACACCGCGTCGGATGTGGTTGGAGGGTCGCGGCGTTCCATACACCCCGTTCGCTTCCGATCTTTGTACAGTGCACACGTAATTTCATTTTTTATTAAACACGAGTTTGAGTGAATTTTTATATTTAATTTTATATAACACTCTTCATACAGTCCTAACCAGCGCAAAAGGGTGTAAACAAGTTCCTTATGTTGTTATTTTTTTTATATTCGCGCCACTCAATTTTTTTTTCTTTACTATATATACCACTGCTTATATGAAAGTAAATGCATAATATCCCCAGTGCGTGGAGTAAAAAGTATGGTAAAATACTAACTCATTCAAGACGTAACTAATTTATGAAAATTATGATTAGAAATAAACCTCACAAACATGGAGATAATTTCATTATTATCTACATTCTTTCTCTTATTGTTGCATACCATTAAACTATTAAATTAATAAATTAACGCCATCTTTTGACATGAAAAAAAGCCACATTTTTGTTATTATTTTTAACTAAATGCACGTGAAGTTAAAAACTAGGATCCATTATATATTTAACTTCGATTTAGTCCCTAATATTATCTATAATACACACAGCAGATCTCCGTTTTTTTAAATATGGTAAATATAACGACATCTATTGTCGTGGAAAAGTCAAGTTTCTGTTATTATCTTTGATTAAAAGCATGTGAAGATAAAATAGTTTTAATTACTTATATTTCATTTTGCTTCAGTCCACAATCTATACTAATATTATAAAGAGGTAAAGTTTGTGACGTTGTGGCGTTGTAAGGGGTAATCTCAGGAACTACTACTCCGATTTGAATAATTATTTCAGTGTTATATGGCTCATTCATCGAAAATGGTTATAGGCTATATATCACGTTAAGGGCAATAGGAGCGGAGCTACAATGAAAAATGTTTTAAAAACGGAGATTTTTTTCCTTTTGAGAGCTTTCGCTGCGTCTTAGCCCAAAATAACTATTCCACGACGCGTGCGAAGTCGCGGGGCAGAAGCTATTAACTAATTATATTATCTATAATCTATACTAATATTATAAAGAGGTAAAGTTTGTGAGGTTGTAGGGGGTAATATCTGGGGAGTCGGAGAAAAATGGTCGAACGAAAACGTTTCTTACGAACGCTGTCTTAATTATGAGATATATATGATTGAGTTCTAGAGAAAAGTTGTAGCTTGATAATGCCTATTACCGCCCAACGAAGTGGGCACGGGTCGGCTAGTATATACATATGTAGTATATAATAAACTCAACAGATCTTTAGTTTTCAAACATAATTTATTTTTTAAATATAATGGGACAAAAATATATCATATGTGCTGAGTTATATATTACTAGCCTCTGCCCGCGACTTCGCGTGGAATAATTTACTTTAGGCTAACGATAACACGCAGCGGAAGCTCTCAAAAGAGATAAAAACCGATTTTTAAACCATTATTAATTGCTGCTCCGCTCTTATTAGTCTTAGCGTGATGATATATAGCCTATAACCTTCCTCGATAAATGAGCTGTATAACATTAAGAGAATGTTTCAAATCGGACAAGTAGTTCCTGAGAATACCCCCTACAACTTCGCAAACTCACAAACTTTACCTTATTATAATATTAAGTATAGATAGTATAGACTACAGTATATAAATATTACCATATCAATTTTTATCAAAATCGCTTAAGTAATGTATGGGTGATACGAATACAGCACTCGCAATACAGTAAGCGATAAGACAAAAATCTCAAAAACCTGGGAAATGTGCTCTGCCATCTATTCTATAGCCTCCTCAGAGCATTTCTTTTTAAATATTACTGCAGACTCTTTCTTTCGTACTTAAGTCGCGTCATCATTCAATTTCCAATAACATTTGATAGAGTGAACCGATTTTATTTGGTAATATCATAAACGTAGTAGTGTTGCAGTGATGCGTGCACAAACAAACAGACAGACAGACATTTCGAAATATTATGGCAACTTATCTACCATTACTTATTCTTAGTCACTGACAATATTTATTTTCACAAAAACCTGAAAAGTACAGACAACTTTAACTTACATTGTTATTATATGTATAATTTTTACAAAGAAATATAAAGAGATATTTAAGTTTTTGTAGAATATAATGTATTCCTTTATCGTTCGTTAACGTACTAATCGTGGAGTCGTATATTAATGCATGATTATTATTTGAGAACGAAGGGTATCTTTTGCAGGTGGTAAAGCCACGCTGAAGCTATTACTGGTTTTACCCATGAATGGTAAAAAGCTCGTCCGGGGTAGTACCACCCTTTCATAGAAAACCGACGTGAAGTAACAGTGATCGCATTGTCGCGGGTGGTAGCCCCCCGGGCGAGCCGACCCATGCAACCAGTAATAGCTTCAGCTTAGCTCTACCACCATCAAAAAGTGTCTAGTGTCTATAGACGGCGTTGACCACTTAACATCAGGTGACCCGCCTGTTCGTTTGCCTATATACATGATATATGAGTGTTCTGAAAAACTCTTTGATATGGTGCCCCCATCGCCGTTCCAAACTCGCACCACCCATCACTGCATGGCTGCTCACCCACATACCCTAAAGCCCAGCAAAATGGCAACAACCATAAGGTTCTCTAGAAGCTTTATTATGCGCACTTTGGCGTTTTGGAATGAGTTACCTAGTACAGTGTTCCTCCAGGGTTATGACAAGGGATTAAAACACGCTCTTCAAGGTCGTCAACATAACAGCGGTGTGTCTGCTGTTCCAGTCGTCCATAGGTGACGGCAACCTGTTAACATCAGATGGGCCGTCTGCCTGTTTGCTGCCTTTTGGCATAAAAACAAAAAAAAAAGGTATCAAAATAATATTTATTAGCAAGGGTTTTTTTAATAGATTCCATAAGTGTTTCTCCCATCCTCGGCAACAAGCATATGGCACACAATGTTAAGATTTTGCGATTTGCCAATTACAAAAAAAAAACTTTATATGAGAAACTGTTTTGAAAACACAACCGGTTTATCTAAATTATGTGTTTGTTTAACTTAGCATTTGTTTTGTACTTTTATTAGTTAATCGATCCATTACATTTAATATGTAACTGGCAAGTACATATAAAAACTACATAAACGAAATATGGTTTGGTTTTTAAAATTCACTATGTTGATCAATTAATGTTAAGTAAACGTAACTATGTCTAAATTCTTTCGATACATTTAGACGCAACGAAACTTTATTACAAGTTATCAATGATTTCTATACGTTTCATCATTTCAGTTTACGTTATATTTATGTATATATACTGCGTTTATATCATGTTGTTTATAGTTCACTGTATTTTTTTACTTTGTAATTTAAAAAAATGGCGTTCAAAATCTGCCTCACTATATACACTTTGTCAGTTTTCGTAGCGGTAAGAACAGTTTATTTTTGGCAACCAACCTTCTACTAGATTATTACTACCATATGGAGTAGTTAATATTACAAGTTTCTTACTATACTTCCATCATCATCACCATTACCCTTGTCCCACCTAAGTAGGGTCGGCACAACATGTTTTCTTTTTCTACTCTCTCCTCTCAAATGTCATCACAGTATTCACACCTTTTCCGCATATATCATTTATCACGCAGTCCATCCATACCTTATTCGGTATCCCTCTATTCGTATATCCGTCCACAAACATACTCAACACTTTTCTAGTTACATGCTATTCATCTCTCCTCATGACATGCCCATACCATGCTAACCTATTACTCCTCAACTTATCTGTCACTGGTGCTGTTTTCAAACTTCCTCTGATATACTCATTCTTAATTTTATCCATTCTAATCACACCACACACCCACCTTAACATTCGCATCTCTGCCATATGTAATTTTCTCTCATCCGTCTCTTTTGTAGCCCAGCACTCAAATGCATATAGCATGACTGGTCTTATCATAGTTTTATAAACCTTCCCCTTGAGTTTAAAAGGTATTCGTGGGTTATAAGCTAAACCAGACATTTGCCATTTCATCCATCCTGCATTTATTTTATTCCTCACGTCCTTATCAATGCCACCGTCGCTTTGTATCAATGAACCGAGATAACGAAAATTAGAGTAGGCTGGTAAGGATACACTATTTAAGGCTATAGGAAAAAAAACTAGACGTATCACCGAAGTCGCAAAACAAATGTTCTTACAATCATTCCAATTAACTTATAAAATGATGGCCGTCTTTTTAGAACTCTCCAGGGAGTTTTGTGACAACACCGCTAATAATATATAGTCAAATAACACAAGATTATGAATAAAATATAAAATCCACTACATAACCATTCAAGATCCCGCCAAAGAACATTCCAAGAACAGTTATCAATATCTTAATTATTCTTTGCTTGTTATTGGGTTTCCATATCCAACTATAAATATTTTTGGTATTTTTTGCAGTCGGTATTAAGTCAATGCATTGGTAGAGAGTTAATGGGCGCTGGATTACCTGGGCCACTGGGAGGACCCTGGCCATATGATGCTATGCTACCGTTCGATGTGCCATACGGACCATATGGGCCACCAGTAGGCGGATTTGGACCTGGACCTATCGGCCCCTCCGCTGGTTTTGCACCAGCGGCAGGATACGGCGGTGGGCTTTCTGTTACAAGCGCTTCTCCCATCGCTCCTACCGGTCTGACAGTTACATCAGAGAACACAATCGAAGGTATTGTTGCGGTAACTGGTCAACTGCCATTCCTGGGTGCTGTTGCTACTGATGGAATATTCAACACTGTCGGTGCTGGTGATGTCTGGTACGGTTGTGGTGACGGAGCTATCGGTATAGTAGCAGAGGTTCCCATGACACCCGCTGCGGTAAATCCAGCTTACGGATACGGAGGTGGTCTAGGTGGAGGATTTCCATGTAATACTTTTGCTGGACCTATGGGAGCTATCGGCTACGGTGGTATTTATTGATTATAACAACATCACATTTAATTAAAGTTATTTTTATAAAGCTTTGTTTTTTTTAAAGAAATAACCTGTTTCTTTTAATAGTATCCTACAATACTTATACACACCAAGAACCTGAAACATGAAAAGCTTTTCTTTTCATAGGGCAATCCCTACAAATACTCACCCTAGGCCAGTAATCTGAGGGGTAGTACACACCAAGAACCTGAAACATGAAAAGCTTTTCTTTTCATAGGACAATCCCTACAAATACTCACCCTAAGCCAGTAATCTGCATCTGCAATGTAATCCTCCTCTTAACGTGATGATATGTGTGTAACGTGAGCCCATGGTCTTGCTCGATAAATGCCTCGGGGGCCATTCAAGTATTACGTAAGCAGAATTTCTACAATTTCTGGCCACCCCCTCCCGCTGGTCAACTAAGGTAAGCAATGCTCTTAACCCACCTCCCAATAATTACATAAACATTTATAAAAGTATATTCAAACCGGTTCATTCAAAACCCCCATCCCCTATGTCATCAAAAATAATCAAATCAAGCACCCCCACCCCAACAGTGCTTACGTAATAGAATACATCGATAGAAATTTTCAAATCGCACCAGTAGTACCTGAGATTAGAGCGTTCAACCAAACAAACAAACCTCCCTGCTTTATAATATTAGTATAGATATCTACTATTTTTTTTTCACAGTACAATCCAAAAACAATGGCGACGACCGAGTGACAAACTATCCATCGCCGGTTGCCGCTGTCATGCCGCCCTGCGAAAGGCTGGATATGCACAGGCTGATCCCGAAACGCGACCCGCAGAAGCGAACCACTATGGCGGGTTTTTTCGCCATATACATGGTGGTTGCGACTCAGTCAGGCTGTAGAACCCTACAACCCCGGTATCGCCATTGTCTCGTTCGTTATTCAGCAGGGTGCACCACGTGCAGGTGAGGTTGGCTTAGGTGTCTCTAGTCGGGTGTACACGTCAGAGAGCCTCTACGTGGCGCACCCTGGGCAACGTTGACGGCTTCCCGGTAGGCGGCTGATCTCTGACACGACCTTGGCTTGTCATATGCACTCCAATCCCTCCTCACATGATAACCCTGGCTTTCTTAACGGACTCTGTTTCTTCCTAACAGGTGAGGTTGTACGGGGCTCCATTCATTCGCGGTTGACATACTATTCATCCGGACGAAGTGCTTTCATCGTCATTTATTATGAGAACCGCGAAGGAGTGGAATACGTTGCCTGCGTCTGTTTTTCCTGAAGTGATGATGAAGTGATCTTCAAAAGAAGAGTGAATGTGCATTTACTGGGTGAACGCATTACATCCTAGGCCTCGTCCTCACTTTCCATCAGGTGTGACAGAGGTCAAGCGTCACACAGTCTATTATAAAAAAAGGTAAGTAATATCTAAAGTAATTTCAATCATTTTTAGAAATGTCTGTCTGTTTGTTTGAATACGCATTACAGGTAAAGTACTACGACGATGATAAAAAAAAGTGTGTGTGTACATAAGTACACGCGTATAACTTCTTTGGCGTAATAAGATAAAAATCTTTTCAAAAAATTTATTTTTCACGTTATTCTACTTATGTAGAAAAAACGACACCAACAACAGAAAAAAGATATTTAATACATTGAAAGTTTTAATACAAAGAAATACAAACAACAAATACAAAGAAACAAAATGTTAACTATAGCTAACCGCAGGGTTCATGACGGTTTGCTTCGGTTGGTACCTGTACCGGATAGCTCGCAGGGAGCCGACCGCCGTATGCCACCAGTGCAGCGTTGACCCGGACACCGCGCAGCACACACTTTCCGAGGGTGCTGCGTGGGAGGAGCAGCGCCGCACTCTGGCTACGGCGGTAGGACAAGACCTCTCGCTGCCGGGCGTGGTTACGGCCATGCTCGGCAGCGAGGAGGTGTGGAGAGCAATGGCCTCCTTCTGCGAGGAAGTCGTCTCGCAGAAGGAAGCGGCGGAGAGGGCTCGCGAGGACGATCCTCTAAGTGGCCCTCTCCGCCAATGGAGGGCAGGAAGGAGGAGGCGGCAGTTCGACCGCCTCCTCCCGCCAACGTAGCCGGACCTAGGGAGGGTGGGTCGTTGGGCCCATCTTCCCATTGCACAGGTTCGGCGGACGGAGGAGACGGCCGGTGTGTACCCGGCCGTCTCCTAACAGGACGGGGCCCGGCGGCGGACCTTTCGCTGCTGGGCCAACCGCTGGGGCGGCACGATGAAATCTTTAGAGATCTCGTGCCGCCCCGACTATAGCGGCAGAGGTACACCGGGGGGTTTTAGTCAGTAGGAGTCTGATATACCCTCACGCTGCCCCCGACGGCGTGAGGCTAACCATGTAGGATTTTCCACCCGAAAACAAAAAAAAAGGGCTTTTTCGAAGTCAGCGTGGCTAGCACCCACCCTCAAGTTTAAAATCTGTTGACAAGAACCTGTTGGTATGTTCTGGTAACTGCACTTGAGAGCCAGTCCTTCTCTAGGTTTGGCGTGTCTACCGTATCTTACGTATCTTAGACCACATCGTCGTTTAACATCAAATGAGGTTAGGGTCAAATGCTAAAACCTATACGGTGTTATTACAAAAAAGTTAAATACATATTGAACCCTGGCTTTAAAAACGTCTCGTATTAAATGCAAAGCGGTCGCTGAATGTTCGCCATCTTGCTTTATTATCTCGCTTTGGTTACGTTAGGTTAGACTTGTGAAAAAGGATAACGCGAACTTGCCTCGGACGAGCCCGGTGCATTTATTACGAAACCTTTCTAAACCAAGTATTTAATATGTATTTAACTTTTTTGTAATAACACGGAGAAAGTATAAGAAAAGTAAGTTGCTTGTCGTTTACATTCTAGACCAAAGGGATCGCCAGGAAAGCAGGTGAAATTAATAAATCATGTATGCTTTCTTAGTTATTTTTATTCTTCTTTAATTTGTAATTTCAGGGTCAGGTCTATTGTAATGCTTTGTTTTTTTTAATTGCGGAAGTCGTAAAGAAATGTTAATAAACTGTGATTTAAATAGTTTCTGTTATTAGTCGTATTTCAATAAACATATCTAGTCCGGTTCAAATTTACGCTGCGATTTTAGTAAATACCACCACATCCACATCCACATCCTCCGCATCTACCAGCGATGGAGACACAGCCAGACGCGCCAGCGGTACCGCCGAAACCAACAGCACCAATGATGGGGACCTGACCACCGACAGCGGTTTTACCAGCGACCGGCAGTTCACCAGCTACAGCAACGTTTCCGATGCCAGTGCCTCCGTACTCTCCAAGACCAGCACCATAGCCGATCCCTTCGTATCCGAGACCCTCGTATCCGATACCATCGTATCCGAGAGCGCCGTAACCTCCCAAACCGCCACAACCGCAACCACGGTATCCGCGACCACAGCCGAAGCTGTACACAGACTAAGAAAAAAGAAATGTTCGTTATAGCGTATTAAAATCTTATTTACTAATTTTTTATTTCAAAAAAGTTAAACATGACGTAAAATGTTATTTCAAGTTTATTACTGGTTTGTTAAATTATATAGCACACATTATGGAATTAAGTAATGCCTTTAATTGGAAATGATGGCCAACATTTGTGACCACTTTGGGTCACGCCCATAGAGGACAATAAGGGCAGTTATAAACCGTTGTAAGTTATTCTGCTGTTGGGTAATTCCCTTTCTTTAACGTATTGCAATTAGTGACAATGACAATAATATTGGTTGTTCGTACCGTGACATTGCTAATATGTGATATTGTGATAACACCGGCCAATCATTGTTATTGTTCATTACAAACGGATATTCGACAATAGAATAATTAAAAGTAATTTAAATTCTCTGGAATTATTTGTAATCTAAAGACCCCGCAACCACAGCAGTTGAGACCCAAACTGCTGTGCACCCAAAGCTATACACGGTCGATTGAACAAATGAATATATCAGAGCTTTTTACTTCCTTCTTGGTGTTTAACAAATATTTGAATGTACTTACTTGAATCAGGCAGGCCTGAATACAAAGCAACAGGAAAGCGAATGTAGACATGTTAGTCAGTTGATGCTCAGCGACTAAAGTTAGAATGATTTGCAATTGCTATAGTAAGCTTTATATAGGTAATATTTTTTCATTCCTCCCCAAGTAATCCTCAAAAAAATTATGTCGGCTATTTGATACTGAATTACAGATTTACCACGTACTCACCTTCGACAAATCTCAAAGATTACTCAAGAGTTAACCTTAATAGTTTAAAACGTGACTAAACACAACTGCAATATTTTATATCAATTGTTTATACTGCATATTAGAATGGCACGTGTATCTTTCTGAACGTAGAATTGATTGACAGTAAAATTGAACCAGTAGTGGATAACTATATAAGAACGAGCAATATCATTTAACAATCACTTCAGATATACGTCTCATAAGAAAATGAACGCTAAAGCTATCCTTGTTCTTTGCGCTTCTGCGCTTTTGTTTCAGGTGAGTAATTGAACTGTGATATAATACTTCAATCAATGTCAAACTTTCGAATTAAATTATTTTATTTTTTGTACCTAGACCGCTGTCGGTCAATGCTTTAGTCGCTTCGGAGCCGGTCTTGGTAGATGTGGTGGCTGCGGCGGATGCGGCGGATGCGGCGGATGCGGCGGATGCGGCGGGTTGGGAGGACGTCTCGGCTATGGAGCTGGCATCGGTGAAATCGGTCTTGGTTGTGGACTCGGTGCTTCCTACGGTGGTGGTCTAGGAGTCGCCAGCGCCTCTGCCGTTCCTCCCGTCGGTCTGGATGTAGCATCTGAGAATATGTACGAAGGTTGTGTAGGAGTTGCTGGTAACTTGCCGTTCCTTGGTACCGTTGGCGTTGAGGGCGTTTTCCCCACCGCTGGTGCTGGAGTTATCAACTACGGTTGCGGTGACGGAGCTGTCGGTATCACCTCTGAGGGCGGTTACGGTGGTTACGGACTTGGCTACGGAGGCTACGGAGGTTACGAGCGTGGCTACGGAGGCTATGGTCTCGGTGGTTGCGGTTGCGGATGCGGCGGTGCTTACCTGTAATGACCTAAATAATGTTACCTAGACAAATAAATGACGAACCTGCAGCAAATTAATTATTCATTTTTATTTTGTATAATTTTTGTCTTCAGATGAAACTGATAATTAATTGACAATTGGAAAGGGTTATTCAAGTATTACGTAAGTACTAAAGGGTACTGGGGGGTTCTTTGATTTGCTTATTTTTGATAACATAAGGGATTGGTGACTTAGCGTTATACGGCCATATAAGATGAGATGAGACCATCATAATCAAAAAATAGATCTGTCTGAGCGGTCACCCTCCAATTAAGTTACGGGTTCTTATAAGTATAAAGTAATATCTTATTCGAAAAGTCATGGTGGTCTAGTGGTTTGACTGATGGAATATAATTTCGATGTCAGTAGGTTCAAATCCTGGCATGCACGATCGAATTTTAAGGAAATCGCTTACTTTTACTAATTTAAATTGGTAACACTATCGGGTGACGATGAAGGAAAACATCGTGAGGAAACCTGCGCCTGAGAAATGTTCTTATAGTACTACTGTATGTGGGAAAACATAGAACTATGAATTTCTCAGAGTTTGAAATCGCCAATACGTCATGGGCTGACGTGGTGATTATGCCCATACCTTCCTTCGGGAAGAGGCCTATGGCCCTGCAATGGGTCTCTTACAAGCTGATGATAATTATGATGAAGGTCTTATTCAGTTTAGTTACACAAAGATTTTAAGTAATCGGATCGTAATATTTATAGGTATTGTAGGTTAATACGAAAGGAAACAGGTGATTTCTTAAACAAAAACAAAATTTTATAAAAAATAACTTTAATTAAATGTAATGTTGTAATAATCAATAAATACCGCCGTAACCGATAGCTCCCATAGGTCCAGCAAACGTATTGTAAGGACATCCTCCACCTAATCCACCGCCGTATCCATAAGCTGGATTTACCGCAGCGGGTGTCATGGGAACCTCTGCCACTATACCGATGGCTCCGTCACCGCAACCGTACCAGACATCACCAGCACCGACAGTGTTGAATATTCCATCAGTAGCAACAGCACCCAGGAATGGCAGTTGACCAGTTACCGCAACAATACCTTCGATTGTGTTCTCTGATGTAACTGTCAGACCGGTAGGAGCGATGGGAGAAGCGCTTGTAACAGAAAGCCCACCGCCGTATCCTGCCGCTGGTGCAAAACCAGCGGAGGGGCCGATAGGTCCAGGTCCAAATCCGCCTACTGGTGGCCCATATGGTCCGTATGGCACATCGAACGGTAGCATAGCATCATATGGCCAGGGTCCTCCCAGTGGCCCAGGTAATCCAGCGCCCATTAACTCTCTACCAATTTAGCTCTCGACCAATGCATTGACTTAGCGCAGACTGTAAAAAATAACATTATTTAATCATATTATGCCTAAATCGAATATCCATCTTTTATTACCGTCGATTGACTGATTACTGTATATGTCACTGCGAAGTTCAATTTATGTGGAACAATGCAGCTGCCAAAATTTAGTTACTCTTGTTGTTCTTTAGTGGTCTACTGGTTTTTTTTTGGAATTCACGTACAATTACAAATTAAATTTGTAACATTATCAGCTGACAGTGAAGGAAAACATCGTGAGGAAACTTGTACCTGAGAAATATTCTATTAGTACTACTACATGCGGGAAAATTTATAAGTTAATTGGAATGATTGTAAGAACATTTGTTTTGCGACTTCGGTGATACGTCTAGTTTTTTTTCCTATAGCCTTAAATAGTGTATCCTTACCAGCCTACTCTAATTTTCGTTATCTCGGTTCATTGATACAAAGCGACGGTGGCATTGATAAGGACGTGAGGAATAAAATAAATGCAGGATGGATGAAATGGCAAATGTCTGGTTTAGCTTATAACCCACGAATACCTTTTAAACTCAAGGGGAAGGTTTATAAAACTATGATAAGACCAGTCATGCTATATGCATTTGAGTGCTGGACTACGAAAAAGTCGGATGAGAGAAAATTACATATGGCAGAGATGCGAATGTTAATGTGGGTGTGTGGTGTGATTAGAATGGATAAAATTAAGAATGAGTATATCAGAGGAAGTTTGAAAACAGCACCAGTGACAGATAAGTTGAGGAGTAATAGGTTAGCATGGTATGGGCATGTCATGAGGAGAGATGAAAACCATGTAACTAGAAAAGTGTTGAGTATGTTTGTGGACGGATATACGAGTAGAGGAAGACCGAAAAAGGTATGGATGGACTGCGTGAAAAACGATATGTGCGTAAAAGGTGTGAATACTGAAATGACATTTAACAGGAGAGAGTGGAAAAAGAAAACATATTGTGCCGACCCTACTTAGGCGGGATAAGGGTAACGATGATGATGATACAATACAATACAATACATGAACTATTCTCAGTAACATAATAGTAATAACATTCTTAGGGCGGTCGTCTGCTCATACATTTAGGCGACAGCGACATCGAATACGACTCTAATTTTCGCTTATACTTGACGACTAAATTGGCAAACCCTCATTATCTACCGGAGATTTGTATTCAAGTTACACTAGTCAACTTCACGGTGGCGCTATCGGGATTAGAAGATCAGTTGTTGGCGTAAGTGTTATTATTTTCCTCTACTGCAATAATGACTTTTTTTTTTACAACAGTATTAATTAATAACTGACCATTTTGATCTCAAATATCTGACGTTGGTTAGGAATTCCAAATTCACATTTATTTCAAGTGTAAGCTTATGTATTTGTATTTCGAATTTAGTGATTCATTTGGTTTTTTTTATATTATAGGAGGCAAACGAACAGACGGAGTTGAATTGAATACTACTTTAGCCGCGCTATTTCTGGCAGGAGATAATTGTATATTTTCGCGTCTTGACATACTGCGTCATTGTAACCGGCCGTATTGCGCTTCCGCGGCTTACGTTAACCTAACGACCGGTAGTATAGAGCCCTGTGTACATGCAATATTGATATTTTGCAACTCATCATACATTTTATAGATTAATAAATTTTATAAAAATGTATATAATTATTGCTCCGAGTGCCAATAGATATGAAGACCATACCAATTTTAATAATTACGATAAACAAATTCTTAAATGCAAATACTGTCATTCACACTATAATTAATATGAAAATTCAAAAGAGAACACGTTTATTTCATTGTTTTGAGTTTACACTTCTGTTGTCAGTCCTTGTGACTGTTTTATTTAATTCTCAGACATTTGGTATTTATGTAAGAAAAAAATTATCACAACTTCTACACTATCTGTATAGAATAACTAAATTATATAATAATCATTTTATAGAAATTGAAATGTTTGCCAGCTCGCCGGCTTTGTTTAAAAAGGCTATAAAACAGAGTATTGTGTCTTGAACTAATATATATCTTATTTTGTTACTGAATTTTCAACTATGATATGTTTTAGAATGCTTCGATTGTCAGTTCGTCTTTATGTTATGTATATTTTATTTCATTGTACCCTCATACTGTATTTCATGTTTAATCTTTAACTACCATTCGTTTTGATTTTATTTACTGCCCTAAAGTTATCTGTATACTTACTCCGTGGGCGGCGGAGCGGATTGTTCTCTAAGAACTATGTTGTTTTTTATGGAATATTGCTTACATGTATTTTGGAGTACAATTGTTTGTTGCCCTTAATAAATTTAAAAAAATCTTCTTTGTTTTAATACACACTTTTAAGAAACTACGGTGTTTATAAATCTTAAGTGTTCAGGGTGCTTATGTTTACCTTCTGTACACAAAAAAAAATGTTAATATATTGCTATTTTATCATTTTTTAACACAGCCTCGACGTTTTTGTTTCTTATTCTATATTGCATATTAACGAGCGCGGTCAAAACGCTGTTAACCGGATAGACAAATCATTCTGAAGTAGAAATCCACAAGACAGGCCTCGAGCCTCGTAAGTGATGGGTTTTGTAGGTGGTAGAGCCATGCTGAAGTTATTGGTTTCAGCATGAATGGGTCGGCTCGTCCGGGGTACTACCACCCGACCCACAGAAACACCAACGTGAAGTAACAGTGCTTGCATTGTTGCGTTTCATTCGGTCAGGGAGAGTGCCGGATACCCACCTCCGTGCCCCCTCTGCCCGTCCTATCTCCCTATCCCTCTCTCCACTACCCTCTCCCCCCTCCTCCATAACTAAACATAGGCCGGCAACACACTTGCGACTTCCTTGGTGTTTATTTATTTACACATTATGCGTTAAATAGGTATTGCTAGTGTCTATGGACGGCGGTAATCACTTACCATCAGATGACACGCCTGTTCATTTGCCCCCTATAATATAAAAATAATAGATCAACGTATAATCCATAACATACTTAGAAAAAAAAACACAAACTTTGTTAAATCATCAATATATGTAAGCCTAGAATAAGTTGTTTGTCAATATTTTTATTTTTTAGATATATAGTGGATGATACTTTGCACTTCCGCCTGGAATCGATTGACTACTACCACGTCTCAACAAACAATGTTTGATTTTATTTGCGCGAGGTGTACCTGAAAAAGTTAAATCTGAAACTAGTAATAGAAAGAGTGAAATAATAGTAACTAAAACCAACAAAACTGATTAAAAACGCATCCTTGATTGACGGTTGAACTTGTCGGTGATTGACACGACATAATATACCTTGCGCAAAGAAAACGTTTTGTGTTGCAGTGAAACGTGGTAGCGGCTAACCAATTCCAGATGGAAGTGCAAAGTAACGTCTGCTATAATATTTAATGATGGATATCCGCAAAGTAACGCCTTCTTCAATCAAACAACTATTGCATGTCAGTTCAGATAATTCATTGAGACCAAAATACGTACATCTAAAACACCAACCAACGAACCAAAGAATCACCACTACAAATTTCGCTTTTGTTGGAGATAATGAATTAAACGCTAACTAATTACGGATAGATTTTAATAGTATTATTCTATCGCTCTCAAGTTTAATTCATTATCTCCAACAAAAGCGAAATTTGTAGTGGTGATTCTTTGGTTCGTTAAGGAATAATAGCTTAGCATGGTGTAAGCATTTTTGAGGGGAGGTGAGAGTCATGTAACCAGAATGGTGTTAAGTACCAAAGAAAGTATGGATGGATGGTCTATTAGAGGATAATGGAAGAAGAAAACAATATGCCGACCGCTACTCACCCAGTTTTGCTTTTACGTGTTATTTGTTTATTTATCACATTGTTTTGGCAAAGTTTTAGTATAATGTTTTTGAGATATAGTTGTGAAACTTGGTCGTTAACAAACAAAATGCCCTAGGAGTTTAGTTAGATACCGTATGATTTAAATTGACATAAATATAGGTGGTAGAGCCACGCTGAAGCTATTACTGGTTTCAGCATGAATGGGTCGGCTCGCCCGGTGTAGTACCACCCTCTCACAGAAAACTGACGTGAAGTAACAGTGCTTGCATTGTTGCGTTTTGTTCGGTCAGTGAGAGCGCCGGAGACCCATCTCCCCTCCTCTTC
>MU159285.1:214538-233116 GCA_015888305.1 Antheraea pernyi | reverse complement strand
CCCTCCCCCCCCAACACAGGCTGGCAACGCACTTGCGACTCCCCTGGTGTTGCAAGTGTATATGGACGGTGGTGATCACTTAACATCAGGTGAACCCAATTGTTCGTTTGCCTCCTATGATATAAAAAAATATATAATAGAAGGCAAGTAAACTCTAATTAATGAATGAAAGTAACTAAATTCCATTTAAGAGAAAATTACTGAAAGTCTGAATATAAAACAAAGCTCTAACTTTTATATTGCTCAGGAATATAATTTTTATTTTAGAGTACACTATAATGCAGAAAACCATTGCATTTTTTATAAACTCAGTGTTTTATAAATATCAAGGTCACCCGCTTTAGCGAGTAAGAGTTGAAGGCATCACACTTTATGAATGTTCTTCTAAATTTTTGTCGGCAACAGTTTTCGTGCCGCAAAAGAGTAAAAACAAATTGTATATCTGAGGTTGGAATTTGGAAAAGGAGGCCTAATATGGCTGTTAATTATTATATTGGTTAACTTGGTATATTCATCACTTGGTATAAATTTTGATTTGTTTTTTTATATAGACTTCGTCTACATATTACACATTTAAATATAATCCATTTCATTCATAAATAAAATCACGAAAATCTCTTTATAAAACAATTAAGGAAAAACCAAATTTATAGTTGCTCATCGTTTATTATTCCATGTTCCGTTTAAACCAAATTCAAGTCGCTTTTACAGTGCTCAGTAACGGTATCCACCGCAACCGCATCCACATCCTCCGCATCTGCCAGCGATGGAGACACAGCCAGCAGCACCAGCGGTACCGCCGAAACCAACAGCACCGATGATGGGGACCTGTCCACCGACAGCGGTAGTACCGGCGACAGGGAGCTCACCGGCTACAGCAACATTACCGATGCCTTCACCTCCGTACTCTCCAAGACCGGCTCCGTATCCGATACCTTCATAGCCAAGACCTCCGTATCCGAGACCTCCATATCCACGAGCGCCGTAACCACCCAATCCGCCGCAACCGCAACCACAGCCATAGCTGTAGACAGACTGCGAAAACAAAACAGTTAAAACGTATGAAACTCATCAAAAAAATTAGTTTTGAATTTACAAGTATTATACCTATTTGCCTACAATTTTGGTACGTTTTGTACAATCGTATTGTTTCATACTTTAATTAGAACGTTTGATACTACAGGAACAAAACTTGATTAACGGATAACACGAAAAGTAAAGAATAGGCACAACTTATTTGAAGGAACGAATAGACCACGAGAGAGACAGCTGTAGCTTGGAATTATTATTCCTACAAAAAATTGATGAAGATAGAATTCCGCATTCCCCAATTTTCTCCTCAAAACCGGAATCAATTTGATTTTTTTTTCCATGAATAATAGAAAGACTAGCTTTATCTATATGACTTTGTTTTAATTTTGTCAAATAAATCGTCGAATTAGTTCACTGCTGGAAAAAACGTATCATTCGGTAAATTTTAGTTCTGATAAAGATTAATTTATCACTAAAAATGGGAACATTACAGTAACAAATATAGGACGTACAATATTAAGTGTTATTCAGAGGCAAAATAGAGGAATATGCTTGTGAGGACCAAATGCAGCCCGCGCTTTGAAAGTAATCAGGCTAAAATTAACTCTAGTAAAAAAGTATAGAGTATCGTAAACACCAAGACAACACCTACCATACATCATGACAATTATGTAGCTACATTTCAAAATAAAATTAATTCAGCCGATACTAATATTTCACGTTATTTTTCAAGATTTTCAAATGTCGTGCATGTCAAATATGTAGATCATTAAAAAAAAAACTAAAAACCTTATTAACGGCAATGAATTTGAACTTCATTCTCGGTTACCATTATCAAACTCAATATCTCTAACCAAGCCACGACTATACACATGTTTATTTATTTATCGTAAAGAATCAACAGCAGTCAAATAAAAAAGAAGCTAAAACATACATGCAAATACTTAAAAATGATTTATGTCACTAATTAAAATTATTTACAGCATTTATTGACATAAAATACGATGCGGAAGACAATAAAAGTAGATGATACAATTATGAATAGATTAAAAGGGAGATGAAAATAAAATAAAACATATGTTGATAAAATTATATCAAGTCTTATCAAGTTTCAGTATTAGCCTCTGTATAATTAACTGCCAAGAATGGTGCAAACTGGTATACCTGTTATGTTTCTGATTGAAGTATGTATGCCGTCAGACAGTGCAATCATTTTATAATGTTGCTATAGAATAAGTTAATAGTAAAACTCACTTGGATCAGGCAAGCCTGGGCGCAGAGAAGCAAGAATGCGAAGGTAGACATGTTTGCACTGAATAAGATATTTAATTCAGAATGACATCTAAGGTTTAAAGAGACGCTTATATACAAAACTCATTTTTTCAAATTACATGCTTATTACATAGTTATGAAACTAAAAGAACTCCCGTGAAGGACAATTTCTATAACGGGGATAAGAACGTGTGAGACTTCTCACGTATTTTTGATTTAAGTTGAAAATTTTGTAAGAAATATTCGTATGGATTGTATATTTGTGATAAAAAATAAAGGACGAATTAGGTCATCGCAGTAACTGCAGACTGATAGTTACGTGTGGTTTTTTTAAATTCATGCTTTTTTAGATTCAATATTTCTTATCGTCCATCTAGGCTTTAGTATAAAAAGGGCTGTCTGAATCTGTAGAATCATTCTCAGCTTTGGTTTCGAAGTAAACATGAACGCCAAAACCATCCTTGTTCTTTGCGCTTCCGCGCTCATGATTCAGGTGAGTTACATTATATACATAGTTCCTAAAGTAAAGGACAAAAATTCCATGAGTGCTGTATATAATTAATTAACTCATGATACAAATTCTGTCAAATTTAAGAAATGTATTATGATGTTATTGGAAATATATTCGTTGGGCTGTATATTATCATCTCTACGTGAAATCAATTTGACCGTTAATAGATCTGTTTATATTTAGTTTATTTGCAATGAACGACATATTTCACAGGGTTATATAAACAAAAAAACAGTGAAACATGTGTGGAAATAAATATGAGAGACTACAAAAATTCTAGCAAAACAAAAAATCATTTTTTGTTCATCCAAACTTATTCAGACCGACCAAAAGGTCAACGAGAACTGTAACACATTTTTTATCCAATCTAATCTATTCCCAACTAGACCGTACACTACAGATTGAACGTTACTAAATTGTAACTATTTAAATGGGATAACATATGTATCATTTAAAACTTCAGTTTGTTAACATACTGTAAATTAAGTTGGTTAAAATTTGTTACAGTCCGCTGTGGGCCAATGCATCAGCCGCATTGGTAAATGCGGCGGCTGCGGAGGATATGGTGGCTACGGCAGCTACGGATTGGGAGGTCGTCTTGGCTACGGCATTGGTGACATCGGTCTTGCTGGTGGACTTGGCGCTTCCTACGGCGGTGGTCTCGGAGTCGCTAGCGCTTCTGCCGTTCCTCCCGTCGGTCTTGGTGTTGCCTCTGAGAACGTATACGAAGGTTGTGTAGGAGTTGCCGGTAACTTGCCGTTCCTCGGTACCGCTGGTGTTGAGGGTGTATTCCCCAGTTGTGGTGCTGGCGCTATCAACTATGGTTGCGGTGACGGAGCTGTCGGTATCACCGCTGAGGGCGGCTATGGTGGTCTTGGTTACGGAGGTATCGGAGGCTATGGACTCGGCTACGGAGGCTACGGTCTCGGTGGAAACGGCTGCGGCTGTGGTTGTGGCGGTTATTTGTAAAGCTGAACAAAGAAACGGTCTGTTAAAAATAAATAATGATATGGCGAAATGCAATATAAAAAATTATTATTATTTCCACCCATAGAATAGAACCCATATTCAAGAAGTCTTTATAAAGAAATACTTACATTTTTCGTATACATTATTACGAGTAAGGTTCTTTTTTTTTAGATATTTTCACATTGCATGGGGCTGCCCAACTTCAAATACCGCGCACCACATGGTCAAGTCACTAAGTACAGTGCATATATATTGCATATACGTATGGTTCGATAGGTCGCTTGGATAGTTGGATTCAATGCGCGAAATTTCAACACACGGGACAGCTCTATTCGAGTATTGAGTATTGTGACACACTTGCGTTAGTTCCACGATAGTCCACTCTAACCACAGAGCACAATAAAGCTATGGAAATCCTTCAAGCCACTTTTACTTAGCTTTTATAATTCCTACAAAGCATGTCACAATACTTTTGTCTTTACCATTTTTCTGTTTAATGTAAACATTTTCAATTGTGTTTTTTGTTTTGTTCAATTTATAACAACTTCGATTAATCTAACGAGGTCATTCCTACTAGTCCTTAATAATATTAGAAATGCGAATATGAGTTTGTTTATTGCATTTACACGCTTTGACTGCTCTAATGAAAATTTGCATACACGTTGGCAGGGGTATAGAGGAACACGGGCATGTCCCTCGCTCTGGCAGCTTAAACTGCACAGACCCATGTAGTGGAGACGCATTATGCCGACGCGACTCCCACAATTTGTCAGAAAGAGGTCTAACACCTACTCCCCCTTGAGGGATCTACCATCTTGATCCCTCAGGCCACAGTCAAGTCCCCCTCGGAGGGGTCAACACCCGTCGGGAGAGCAAACACAGTGCCAGTCGGCAGCCCCTTCTCCCTGGCCAAAAGCTGTAAGAAGCCACCATGGGGTTTTAATTCTTGCGAATCGAGCATATCCCATACTCAGCTGCTTGCCAGAACGGGTATCCGTTATGGACCACCCCATGTTAAAGAAGGGGTCAGAGAAGGATATAGGGTACAGAAGAATGTACTGTTCCCGAGATATAGATCAAATCTATATTAACATGGATATAATATATCGATATGCTCAGTTCAAAGGAAAACCAAGTATTTTTTTAATATTTTTTTATTGTATTTATCTATTTTATTTATAATTAAATAACAAATTAATTAGTATAAAGCTCCAAATCCACATCCACCAAAGCCAACAGGTCCAGCGAACCCGTTGTACGGTACTCCGCCACTCAGACCACCTCCGTACCCGTACGCCGGAGCTGCTCCAGCTGGGGCAATGGGAGCCTCAGCAACAATACCGACAGCTCCAGCACCGACAGTCGGGAATATGCCATCAGTTTCCACAGCACCCAAGAAAGGCAGTTGACCGGTAACAGCAAGAACTCCCTCTATTGTGTTCTCCGATGTAACCGTAAGACCAGTGGGAGCGATAGGAGAAGCACTGGTTACAGAAAGTCCTCCACCATACGCTGCGGCCGGTGCAAAACCAGATGGACCGAGAGGTCCAGCACCGCAACCGGCTGCTGGCCAAGCTGGTCCATATGGCATATCGAATGATGACATTGCATCATACGGCCAGGGACCTCCGAAGGGACCAGGTAGACCAGCACCGATTAATTCTCGTCCCATGCATTGACTTAGTGCCGACTGTGGAAAATAAAATAAGACATCTAAAAATATAAAAATTCCAGTGTCATGAAAGTTAACAACTATGTATAACGTGGTCCAACTTGAGAGATAGGATTTATATTTCGATTCACTTAATCGAAATCTAAATATTTTAAACTAGCCGACCCGTGCCCACTTCGTTGGGCGGTAATAGGCATTATCAAGCTACAACTTTTTTCTAGAACTTAATCATTATCTCTCATCGTTCGTAAGAAACGTTTTCGGTTGACCACTTATTCTCCGACTCTCCAGATATTACCCGCTACAACCTCACAAACTTTAACTCTTTGTAATATTACTATAGATAATATAATTAGTTAATAGCATCTGCCCGTGACTTCGTACGTGTGGATTAGTTATTTTAGGTTAAGACGCAGCGGAAGTTTTCAAAAGAAAATATACCCCGATATTAAAACATTTTTCATTGTTGCTCCGCTCCTAGTGGTCTTATTGTGATGATATATAGCCTATAACACTCACAAATAACGTGGCTTTCTACCAGTTAAAGAATTTACAAAATCGGTTCAGTAGTTCCGGAGATTACCCCTTACAACGTCACAACGTCACAAACTTTACCTCTTCATAATATTAGTAATAGCTTCGGCCCCCGACTTCGTACGCGTGGAATAGTTATTATGGGCTAAGATGTAGCGGAATCTCTCAAAAGGAAAAAAATGCCCGATTTTAAAACATTTGTCATTTTTGATCCGCGCCTATTGGTCTCAGCGTGATGATATGTAGCCTATGATAATCACAAACAACGTGGCCTTTAATTGGTAAAAGAATTTTCAAAATCGGTTCAGTAGTTCCTGAGATTACCGCTTACAGCTTCAGAACGTCACAAACTCACAAACTTTACCTCTTAATAATATTAGTATAGATTACAAATTAAATGATTGTCAATGTTGATTATCGCTATCAATTGTGAGTTACATCAGTCTCGAATAGATGGCGCTTTAAATTAGTTTATTAATAGTAGTAAATTAACAAGAAATAGCTGAGCCACAGCAACGCAAGCGAGCGAATCTGAATACATGCAAAGGTGTAATAAAATTAAATGTTATCCTTACCGATATGAAAACGGAAAAAGCGCAAATTGTAAGATAGATTTTCGATGCCATTTTGATGGTACTCTAGGAGAGAATGTAGTAGACTATAGCCGACATTATACAAATGCAGTATATATACAAATCGAACGAAAAGATTTTGTACATACATTACATAAACCTACATGCAAGGAGCTGGGGTAATAATCGATAAGTTGCAATTGTGTTTCGATAAGCTGAATTTTATCAAACCATATATATTAGTGATTTAATTGTACATAGTGACCAAATATCGATTCCTCAATCACTACATGTTATAAAGCAAAGACCTCTGCCACGTCTGTCTGTCTGTTTGTTCGCTACAAACTCAAAAACTACTGAGCGGATTTTCACATGGTTTTCACTAGTAGATAAAGTGATGCACGAGGAAGGTTTAGGTATATAATTTATTAAGGTTTTTATCTTTATCAGGGCGAGATATGTGGTAGGTAGTAAGTGGTAGAGGTACGCTGAAGCTATTACTGGTTTCATTGTGAATGGGTCGGCTTGCCTGGGGTAGTACCCTCTCACAGAACACCGACGTGAAGTAACAGTGATTGTATTGTAGCGTTTCGTTCGGTCAGTGAGAGTGCCGGGAGACCACCTCCCATACACCCTCCCTCCCTTCCATCTCCCCTTTATCCTCTTCTCCCGCCTCGACTCCTCTGGTGTTGCTAGTGTCTATACACTACATTTACAAACTGAAAATATTTTATAGTTTGTTTGTAACGAATAAGCTCAAAAAATGCCAGAAGGAGCTGATATTAGCGAGTAAAATGGGCTATATTTTATTTTTAGTATCCATCTTAACGCGAACGAAACCGCGAGCAATAGCTAGTCATTAATAACCGTTTGACTGGACTCCACTTTTTTGTAGGAATAGGCCAGAACTTATACATACGTATTTATACGTACTAGTAGTCTCATAGTGGTCGAAATTCGACCATAGTTCATTTTTACATTCAATAATATCAAAGAGAATAATAATTATTTCGGTGGTTTTATAAATTTACTATAATACATTATTTATCAATTAATTATTCATGTTTTAATGTATATAACAACATTATATTATTATAAAATTAACCATTATACAATTTGACCAGTTAATTTTAAAGGACATGTAAGGTATGAAACATGGAACTTTGCCCACGTGCAATAGTTACTTTGGGCTATCGCTACCACGCAGCGGAATCTCTCAAGAGGAAAAAATACCCGATTTTAAAACATTCTTCATTAGTGCTCCGCACCTATTGGTCTTTGCGTGATGATATATAACCTATAACCTTCCTCGATAAATGAGCTATATAACACTATAAGATTGTTTCAAATCCGACCAGTAGTTCTTGAGATTAAACCCTACAACGTCACAAACTCACAAAAATGACGTCAAATTCACAAACTCAAACCTCTTTATAATTATCAGTATAGATAATAATATCTAAGACACAGTAAGTGATAGCAAAATGTTTACATATTTTCCCTTACAGAATAATAAAAAATAATACACATGAAGATTAGTAGTTAATTTATATATATAAATAGCTATCAGTGCTAAACAGCAAATAGTGCTCAAAATATAACGTTATTTTCTGTATCGTGCTGTAATTGAAATAATAACAAAATGTCATTGTTTCACTGAAACAAAAAGCGCTAAATTTATCGTTTTATTTATTTTACAAGCAAGGGTATAGATAACAATGAAACTATTTCTGAGTTTGTTACATTTATTTCGAATTATAATTATCATAATAATTCAAAATGACGTGTTGAAAGAATTTATGTTTACTGCACTTTTTAGTTAATGCACTGGAAACTTTAGTGCCATAAGGCATTTACTTGCAACGAACTAGCGATATTCTGGAGATAAAACCTACATAAGGTTGTGCAAATTAAGAGTGTTAGATTTAAAGTTGTTAAATAGAAGTGTTATTAAAATAAAGGGTATTTGTGTAATAAATGCACCGCGCTCGCTACACATATCACCTCCACACACGTGCACGCATACACAAGTGGAAGGGTTTTATTTTTTTCCCTTATCAAACTGAAATAGTTTAGAATATTATCCGATACGAAATATATATAAGAGTTGTCGAGGCATGTATGCTTGGTACACATATAGGTTTCAACAACTCATATATGTATGAATAGTTAGCTTAGCTTAGGTTAGCACAGATAGATCGCGAATTGCATGTATCAGGCAACAGCCAAAGCCGAGGTGTGCCGTGCACCCTTGAGCTAGTTGTCAAAATAAAATCGGCTGAGTGCCTTAAGCGCTCGCCTTAGTAGCCCGGTGAAGCTGTTAAGACTTTGCTGGGTCAATAGCGTAGTCAGATCGAAAAAAAAAGCCGCGGCCGGCTCGCGTTATTTTTTTCGCAAGTCTAACCTAACCAATCCGAGACGATAATGTTTTTTTTTTACTTAAAAATCATCAAGTTGAATATACAAAATTATAAATGATTGTTCGGAAATGACACATAACCTCAAAACTTTGATCATAAATATCTTAGTACCTATGACTTTCCGCGGGGAAATCACCCCTTTCCCCCGCTGCACCCATCACCTTCAATCTTTATATCAAGATGCGAATTTCAAATGCAGTCTTTTAAAACACCTTTAGATTCCAAAAGACTTTATTTAAAAACAAAGTAATTGATAAGATTTATGTGGAAAATAGGTCGATAGAGAGTTTAAGATAGAATTTCCTGTCTTTTATTCTCGGCTGCTTGCTCTTTTATTTTGGTTTGGTTAGGTTAGGTTAGACTTGCGAAAAAAATAACGCGACTCGGCCAATACACAAGTACCAAATAAAGATATAAAACCCATAGATGGCGCTAAACATATTATATTAATAGTTTCAAATATTCTGAAGCATTAAGACTTGAAAATACATAATATTAACCCTACATATGCGAAGTCATTTTGAAGTTTATCTTATTTATTTTGATTTAATATTTTCACGAATTTGGCCACGGTATTTTAGTTATATAAAATTATATCAAGTTGATAGGAATATTTATGGAAGTGAAACTTCTAATACGACTTCTAATAAGTTTGCGTTAAACGTTTAATGCTACCAAGGAGAGGATATGAAAGCACTGTTGCGTTAAACGTTCAACGCTCCCGGGGAGGAGCATAGAAAGAGACAGAGCGAGAAAAATAATCAAACATTTCGTATCTTACTGTGGTTATCATAATCCCAAATGTTATAGATTTGGATATTTCTCCACTCGAAAATGATAATTAAAAGATACGATCAATTGTAAATCGTAAGCAATGTTAATAAAGTTTGTCTTAAAGCAACAATATGATTTCACTAAAAATCAATTTCTATCCCTTCCTATTTTCGTTCCCACATTACGAAATTTCACTTCTTCCGCGGGGAGGGACTCCACACACTATTTTTTATACAGTTTCTACTATTATTTTTATAGGTTTTAAATTTGAAATTAAATTATTATATAAACCCTTATTTTTAAATGTTACGGAAAATATGAGTTAATGTCAATAATTATGTTGCTTTATTATTCTTTCAATAGGTACTACACTGTAAGTCAGAGAGCCCGAGAGTCAGAAATATAGAATGAGACGATTTTGAAAATTATTGTTTTTTACATTGCATTCCACACGGAGGTAATCACGGACACAGTTGTTATTGAAATAAAACATAAAGTATTGCACTGCCAGTATATTATTAATTTCGTTTTGTAATTGACAATAAGTCAGTTGCCTTCTCAATAAGCGTATCCGCCGCCGCATCCACAACCACAGCCTCTGCATCTGCCAGCGATGGAGACGCAGCCAGCAGCAGACGCTGGACCGCAGAACTCAACAGCACCGATGATGGGGACCTGACCGCCGACAGCGGTAGTACCAGCGACAGGGAGCTCACCAGCTACAGCAACGTTTCCAACGCCAGCGCCTCCGTACTCCCCAATACCGGCTCCGTATCCAATACCTTCATAACCAAGACCTCCGTAACCGAGACCACCGTATCCGAGACCTCCATATCCACGAGCGCCGTAACCACCTAAGCCGCCGCAGCCGCAACCACAGCCATAGCTGTACACAGACTGAGGAGCAATACATTTTCATTAATAAATATGTCAAATTTAATTTAGACAATAACACCTTTTTTTTAACGTGGGGAAATCCCTTATGGATACGCCACCCTCCCGGGGGAGAAGTTGGGTTATGTCTAAAACCCCACGGTGTACCGACAGACCGTATTGTGGAGGCTGCAAGGGATCGTTCAAGCGAATCAACCTTGTAGAGCCCCCACGGTCCACCCGGCGGAAGGTGGCCGCCAGGCTCCTACCTATAGAGGGACAGACCGGGTACACACCGGCTGCCCCCCCTCGGCCCTTATTTATAAATCTGTGACAATCTGTGAACATTTGCTCCAAGAATGCCTCAGATTTAGTACGAATAGACTAGGGCATATAATGCTTTGTAACAATATTCCTATATGACCCTTCGATCTTTTGAACTTGAATAAGAAGGGATCTGCCATTTAATCGTTTGATTATTTTGTCAAGCAAGTGATCATTAATGTCTAGGCATTTAGCGAACTTTGAAATTACTACGACATTCTGAGATGCACCTAAATTATGACTGACGAATCTATGTGGCCTTAGTATATGATGCTCATGCAACTGGGAAAGAGAAGTGACTAGTATCAAATTACGACCACCCCTCTCTCTCTTTATGTTGCTAATTCCGAATGTATTTGTGAGAAAAAAAAATGTGTCAAATCATATTGGGACGACATAAATGACTATTGCATCATCAAAATTCTTAGTAAAACACATATAAAATAAAACGGTGAAATGTTTTGCTGGTTTACCACAAACGTATGTAAATACAACTCACCTGGATGAGGTAAGCCTGAACGCAGAGAAGAAGGAAAGCGAAAGTCGACATGTTGACACTGTTCTGAATGTTCAATTCGGAATGGTATGTAAAAACATAGATACGTTTATATACGCAGAGTATTTCTCCTACGATTGTTGATAGACTCCGTGTTACAAAACCAAATAGTTCTCTTGAAGGACGTCTTTTGATAAGAGAACCTAAAATCTCACACGTAATTCCTTCCGAGTTAACATCATATTGCTTATGAAACTTTTTATAGTATTGTAAAACGTGATACTAGCAAGCCAAATAGATCTATTATTCTATTTTACGTAAGTGTAATTAAATCCGATATGCAAAGCTATTGAGTATAAAATGGCATGCATTGAAACTTAAGATCATTCGCTCCTTCGAGTACAAGTGGAAAATGAACGCTAAATTTACTCTCATCCTCTGCGCTTCCGCTCTTTTGATCCAGGTAAGTACCTTATACCCTTTAATTTATATCTAAACTAGCTGTTTCCACTACATCCGCGTGGAAGAGGTACTTTGGGTTAACGCTAAAACGCAGCGAACGCTCTCAAAAGGAAAAAAAATCCAGATTTTGAAACATTTTTCATTGGTGCTCCGCTTTTATTCCTTATGTGATTACTCAGGTAAGCAATTATATTTCCATTCCATCCAATATCCAGAGTTTTTTATAATATATTATACTAGCCTCAACCCGCGACTTTGTTCGCGTGGAATAGTTACTTTGGGCTAACGCTGACAACGGAATTTCTCAAGAGGAAAAAAACCCCGATTGCGAAACATTCTTCATTAGTGTCCCGCTCCTATTGGTTTTAGCGTGATGATATATAATCTATAGCCATCCTCGATAAATGAGCTATCTAACACTGAAATAATTTTTGAAGTCGGACCAATAGTTTCTGAGATTAGCGCGTTCAACCAAACATGCAAACAAACTCTTCCGCTTTATATATTAGTATATAGATTGTATAGATTCCATTAATATCCATAATATTAAAGAACCAGGACCGAGTCAGGAGTTGAAGATGTCCTATTATTTTATGTACGTGAGAATTTCTAATCCAATGTCATCCTTGCAAATATAAACTGCGATACATTGCGCATAGTTAAAATATATTTAATAGAACATAATTACATATACATTACATATATAGCTTACAATATATAATAAGGGACAGTCCTCGCGAAATCGGACGGTTTAGATTTTTTTTATATACTCGAATTTGTGGATATGTGTCAATATCCCTCAGAATAGCTCCCGTTGTAAATAGTGACATTGTTTTTTGTTACACGTTCAAAAGATTGATTTAATTTTTTGGACATAATTTTCTTAAAAGGATCCAACAAATTTGTTGTATTTTTTTTGTTTTTACATAGCCTTTAACAGAAAAAATAAATCAAAAATTTTTTGTTTGTTTTTATATAGATTTTTGAATTTGATGTTGAAATCGTTTTTTTTTTATATCATAGGTGGAAATCGAGTTTTAAAAGATGATTGTACTTTTCTTCGAGTTTTTTTATTTATTTTTGATCTCTATCAATTCCTCGACTGTCAAGCCCGGTCTAGTAATGGGGTATCCCTGATTTCTATTTATTTTCGATTTTAGCAAATTAAAAATAAAAGAAAATGAAAATTTATAATGAAGGATATATTTTGTGGGGTGCTAAAACATATGATAAGACAAGGATATAAAAAATATATACTGTCCGATTTGACGTGCAATGCTCCATATATAGATTTCATTTGCATAATAAATGATGATTTTAATACGCAGTCCGCTCTGGGTCAAAGCCTCGGTCGCTATGGTGCCGGTCTTGGTAGATGTGGTGGCTGTGGAGGATGTGGCGGATACGGTGGTTGGGGAGGTCGTCTCGGCTACGGCATCGGTGACATCGGTCTTGGTTGTGGACTCGGTGCTTCCTACGGCGGCGGTCTCGGAGTCGCCAGTGCCTCTGCTGTTCCCCCCATCGGTTTAGGTGTTGCTTCCGAGAACGTTTATGAAGGTTGCGTAGACGTTGCCGGTAACCTGCCGTTCCTCGGTACCGTTGGCGTTGAGGGTGTATTCCCTACTGCTGGTGCTGGAGTTATTAACTACGGTTGCGGTGACGGAGCTGTTGGTATCACCGCTGAGGGAGGCTACGGCGCTGGTCTCGGCTACGGCGCTGGTCTCGGCTACGGCGCTGGTATCGGTTACGGCGTTGGTCTCGACGGCTATGGTCTTGGCTACGGAGGCTATGGCGGTCGCGGTTGCGGATGCGGATGTGGATATGGTGGTTATTTGTAATAACTCTGTAAACGACATTTTGGAAATAAAACGACAAACATTCAAGCAACTTAAAATTGTATTTATTTGTGTTTAAAATTAAAAATAGTCGGAATTTATAATGAAGAGTATCTACGATGAGATAAGTGAAGTCTTAATTACTGTTTATTCCATATTAATAATGATAAAAATAATGATTTTAAAACAAAAGGTTAAGAGGGCAACCACTAGTGCCCGGTTTCTGAGATACTTGGTTAAGCTACCAATAGTTATTGGCTCAACTAAGTCCATAAGACAAACTTTCAAATGGCCCGTTGAGTTTCAATGATATTAGGACTTTACCTATGAAATTGAACGAATTTTTTTCATTTATTTTTTAATTGTATTAATCGAAGTAATCACCCATGCAATTAATGCATCTTTGCCAACGCAGTGGCAGTTTATTGATGCCCTTCTTAAAGAAATCAGCTGGACGGGAGACAACAAATTCTTCAAAGGCATTTTGTACTGCCTCTCGGGTATTGAATTTTTTTCCCACCAAGGAGTTATCCAAATTCTGGGAAAAAGTAGTCGTCTGTAGGCGCAAGGTCTGGTGAGTAGGGAGGATGACGGAGAACTACCAACCCCAGTTCTTGCAACTTGGAGACCGTCTGCTGCCCTGCTGTTGCAGCTGCCCTTAGAAAAAATGCGGGGTGTAAAATAAAAAAAAAAAAGTCAAAATATTTAATTAATAGCTGCAATAGATTCAAAACTTGAAACGATTTTTTATTTCGTCATCTTAAATAACCAAGAACAAATACTTCGAAATTTATACGTTATTTTTTTTTTTAATCTTTATTTATAAATTCTTCTGTGCGTGTGTATGTCACTGAACTCCTCCTAAACGGCTGGACAGATTTTAATAAAACTTTGTGTGCGTGTTCCAGTGGATCCGAGAATGGTTTAGATTACAAATATTTTTGAAAAAGTATTTCTGTAATGTACACACCTACTTACAATTCTCTTTTTAAAATTTCTTTAATATATTTAAAATTAAAATTTCTTTAATACATTTAATAAAAACGCGTGCGGACCCGCGGGTAACAGCTAGTTCTGTTTATATTCAAACATAGTTTAACACTTGTCCAAGTGGAATCGCAAGTGCGTTGCCAGCCTGTGTTTGGGGGAGGGGAGAGGGATGGGGAGGGGAGGAGAGGTAAGGGGAAGTTGGCCTCCGACGTTCTTACTGACCGAACGAAACGTAATAATGCAAGCACTGTTACTTCACGTCGATTTTATGTGAGATAACATTTAATAAAAACGCGTGCGGAGCCGCGGGTAACAGCTAGTTCTGTTTATATTCAAACATAGTTTAACACTTGTCTAAGTGGAATCGCAAGTGCGTTGCCAGCCTGTGTTTGGGGGAGGGGAGAGGGATGGGGAGGGGAGGAGAGGTAAGGGGAAGTTGGCCTCCGACGTTCTTACTGACCGAACGAAACGTAATAATGCAAGCACTGTTACTTCACGTCGATTTTATGTGAGATAGTGGTACTACCCCGGGCGAGCCGACCCATTCATTACCATTTATGATATGATAAAACGAATTCTTCACGCAGCTATATAATGGTGCCTTCCGTTGCTAAAAAAATCTTGTTTATTAATACTTTCTACTCATATCTCTATTAAGATGTATGGATATTTATTTTATAATACTTACCTTAAATCATATTACAGCTTACATAGACTTAAATCTACAACTATATCTATCTATACTAATATATAAAGCTGAAGAGTTTGTTTGTTTGTTTGTTTGTTTGGTTGAACGCTATGATCTCAGGAACTACCAGTCTGATTTGAGAAAGTCTTTCGGTTTTAGATAGTTCATTTATCGAGGAAGGCTATAGGCTATATATCATCACGCTAAGATCAATAGAAGCAGAGCACCAATGAAGAATGTTTCAAAATCGGGCACTTTTTTTGCTTTTGAGCGATTACGTTATTATTATATACGTTGCCATGGTAACGTAGTAAGTAGTAGTAATAATATTCGTCCAATAGGACAGGCGAAGGAATTAATCCATACTGCCAATTCTGAAGTTATGTAGTAAGTATCAAAGCTAACATTTTCAAAGTTTTTTTTTTTCCTATTCAAATAGTTCATAGGCGAAGGAATTAATCCATACTGCCAATTCTGAAGTTATGTGGTAAGTATCAACGCTAACATTTTCAAAGTTTATTTTGTTTTCGTATTCAAAAAGTTTATACTACTTTTATTTCTAATTTTTTATTTGTTCTCTATTACGTATTATAAAAAAAAGTTTGTGTATGTACAAATAGAATAACAACTTTTTGATGAATGGATATGGCTACAAATTACCAAAAAAAACTTTTTTTATACTTTGTCTATATTTTTATATTAATATATTTTGTCTGTTTCTTTGTTTGTTCTGGGTAATCACCAAAACGACTGGACCTATTTTACCGGGAATTTTATATTTTACTGTCAGATAGCCGAATTTATAGCGGTTGACATATTCTATTTTATTTGTCCGCGGTTTCGTCCGCATGGCTATTTCCAAAATGGCTGGACCGATTTTCACGTGGTATTCACTGGTAGATAGCAGACCTCATAAAAAGTAATTTAGATTTTTTAATCACCTTCGGCTGCAGTGGAATATCCGTAATGCTTGAACTGATTTTCACGGGACTTTCACTGGAAGATAACTCACCTTATAAGTAGTAACTTAGACTATTTTATTTTGATTCTCAAGACTTCGTCCGCAATATCCTTCTATCTCCTAATTGATTGGACCGACTTTCACGGGGCTTTTACGGGCTAATAACTAGCAGGCTCGGAAGATGTTGTCCCGCCCTGATAATAAAATGAAAACCTTGACAAAGTATACCTAAACCGTCCCCATGAATCATCATTCTATCTACTGGTGAAAATGGCATGAAAATGGTCGTTTTTGACTTTATCGTGAATAGATAAACTGACAGAGGGCTTTCTTTCTTTTTGGTCAATTTGGTGGCTATATTGTTTTATTTACCGCGTTTGCTTCTACATAACTCTGTGATTATAGCAACGTATAAGAATAATTTAAGTATATCGATTTAACTATATCTATATAATAAAACGTTTAAGGTATTTTAAGGTATATAATGTATAGCTTATAATTTTCATTACTTTCTTATATAGTGTTAGTGAGCAATGAGCGTGGTATATAGTAGATTGAAGTTCCAGGTATGTTGCTGATGATAAATCCCATCTCATTCGATATACTATTGGTATTCATATATCTAATGTACACGTTACATGTTACAGTAGATGGCATTCGTATCGTTCATATATTCGTATAATTACAATTGTTTGTGAAAAAGCGTTTCTGTAATGTACACATCCACTCACAATTTTACATTTCTTTAATACATTTTTAAAAAGCGCGTGCGGCAGGCCGGCATGACAGCGGCGACTGGCGATGGATAGTGTGTCTCTCGGTGGTCGCCATTGTTTTTGGATTGTACTGTGATTACTATCAGGCACAGTCATTTTGCCGTGCTATAATTTAAAAAAAAACTATAATCAAACTAGTTATTCAAATATGTCCAGCTCCAGCTTTATATATTATACCCATATAATATTACTAGTTGTTACCCGCGGCTCCGCACGCGCTTTGTAAAAAATGTATTAAAGAAATGTAAAATTGTGAGTGGGGGTGTACATTACAGAAATGCTTTTTCAAAAACATTTGTAACTACGACACGCACGTCAACTGTTATATGTAACGTGTACATTAGATATAAGAATGCAAATAGTATATCGAATGGGATGGGGTTTATCATCAGCAACATACCTGGAACTTCAACCTACTATATACCAAACTCAGTGCTCACTAACACTATATAAGAAAGTAATGCAAATTATAAGCTATACATTATGGAACAATATATCTTAAATCCTTTATTATATAGATATCATATGTCCGTATTGTCGATATACTTAACTTATTCTTATACGTTGCTATAATCACAGAGTTATGTAGAAGCAAACGCGGTAAATAAAACAATATAGCCGCCAAATTGACCAAAAAGATGATATAATTCATATTACATACAGATATATGACTTTCAATTATGTATATTTATTCTTAGAGTCTAGTAAGGTATACGTTTCACGCGGTTGTAACATATTTTTGATCAATTTCACATGGACAAATGCACAGGTAGTAGTTAATCACTACATAGTGTACCAATTCAAATAAAAAAATAACCATTAAAATCGGTTCACAATTGACGAAAATATCGGTTAACATACATAACAAAAATACATACAATCGAACATAGTAACCTCCTCCTTTTTCGAAGTCAGTTAAAAAGATAGTCCTCTGTCAGTTTATCTATTCACGATAAAGTCAAAAACGATCATTTTCATGCCATTTTCACCAGTAGATAGAATGATGATTCATGGGGACGGTTTAGGTATACTTTGTCAAGGTTTTGATTTTATTATCGGGGCGGGACAACGTCTTCCGAGCCCGCTTGTTATCTGTCCGTAAAAGCCCCGTGGAAGTCGGTCCAACCAATTAGGAGATAGTAGCATATTGCGGATGAAGTCTTGAGTAACAAAATAAAATAGTCTAAGTTACTTCTTATAAGATGAGTTATCTGCCAGTGAAAGTCCCGTGAAAATTAGTTCAAGCATTACGGATATTCCACTGCAGCCGAAGGTGATTAAAAAATCTAAATTACTTTTTATGAGGTCTGCTATCTACCAATGAATACCCGGTGAAAATCGGTCCAGCGATTTTGGAAATAGTCATACGGACGAAACCGCGGACAAATAAAATAGAATATGTCAACCGCTATAATTT
>MU159285.1:172877-192219 GCA_015888305.1 Antheraea pernyi | reverse complement strand
GAAACTGCTGTCTTTCTGAGAAACTGCCCCCGCGGCAGCCTAGCGAGTGAACGCCAGGCTTTGTCCTACTATAGAGAGACTACTGGGTACACAACCAATCATCACATAACTGATAGCGTACTTGGAAAATCAGTTAATCTTCTAATAATTTCGAATAAAAGTGTTAATAATTTGCAATTAATTTATTATTCATGCTGTTTTTAAACTGATGCCGAGTCGTCAGTATCTTCTCAGTAACGGTATCCACCGCAACCGCATCCGCATCCTCCGCATCTGCCGGCGATGGAGACACAGCCAGCAGCACCAGCTCTACCGCAGAAGTCAACAGCGCCGATGATGGGGACCTGTCCTTCGACAGCGGTGGTACCAGCGACAGGGAGCTCACCGGCTACAGCAACATTACCGATGCCTTCACCTCCGTACTCTCCAAGACCGGCTCCGTATCCGATACCTTCATAGCCAACACCTCCGTATCCGAGACCACCGTATCCGAGACCTCCATAGCCACGAGCGCCGTAACCACCTAAGCCGCCGCAGCCGCAACCACAGCCATAGCTGTACACGGACTGAGTAACAATACATTTGATTAATAAATATGTCCAATTATATTGGGACGATATTATGTTGTACTGGAGTTACCCAGATATTATAATTTCTTATTTTAATTTTAACCCTTTGCACTCGACGTTTTTCTTTCATTCGTACTACCGGCAACTCGAAACCACGATTGTGTGCTGTTATTGAGAGCATAACAATCCGCGAGCTGCGACCCTTATTTGTATCCAACATTTTAAATCGCTCCGTTTCGGAGCCCTCGAGTGAAAAGGGTTAATAGTAATTGCCTTCAAAATTGAAAACTTATTATTTACCTCATAAATATAAATTTTTAATCATTTCAAAATTGTAACAATTATCAATCCTTTTTCAATACACTCTTAAATTTTAAAATAACTTCGGAAGTTACTAAAATTATAAAAATTTGATAAAATCCAATTATGAAAAAAAAAACACGAATTTACTCCCCAATCCCAGAATAAAATCAATGAAACACAAGCTATTTAAACAACTCACTTGGATCAGGCAAGCCTGGGCACACAGAAGCAAGAAAGCGAAGGTAGACATATTAGACGGCTTCTGGTTACTTCTCAGAATGATGTAGTCCTACCGAAATAAGGCTTTTATAGGTAGTAAAATGTTGTTTTTCTCAGCTGATTATACGTTTCGTAACATTACAAGACTCCATTAAGCCTCTAATTATAGTTAAATAACAGAATTTCCATGTTTGCAGCCCCATTAATCTTATATGTTGCTCAAAAGTTAGGTTTTATTAGAGAAAATCGTGACCAAAAAGCATTTATTAATTATTATTGATTATTGTTTAAAAAAATACCGTAATAGCACGTACTTCATTCAGTAAATAGAATTGCACAAAATGTCTCGAAACTAGTTCAGTGGTGCTATATAAACGTCAAGAATAGAGCTTGTCATCATTCCAAACATACATCTCTAAGAAAATGAACGCTAAAGTCATCCTTGTTCTTTGCGCTTCTGCGCTTTTGATCCAGGTGAGTAATTATTATATTTTGAGATTATTCTGATTAAATTCAGAGTGTCAGGTCAACTTCGATTGACGTGAGTACGCGCTGTGATATTTATATAGTTAAAATAATTACAGTCATCAGAGTGATGAAGAGTTATGATTACTGGATTGTAGATGACTTATTTTAATGCTAATAGTGTTTTCAGTGTTGTGCAATCTGTTAGACTAAAAGACTAACACGAATTATAAACTACCCCCAATTATATTGCGATCATCGCGTGAGTGGTTTGTTTTAATTTTGTGTACTGCCATCTTGTGAAACCTTGTTGAAATAGTTCGGGGTTAACTTATAATTAAAAATGACAAAGAAATGCCGTGCCTGTCAGAGATTTCTAGCTTCGTCGTCGGGTAGCGCTACCTGTAGCTCATGCGCGGGACTTTATTAACATGCGTGAGTTTACCTGTTAAAGGAGCATTGTCATCAAGCTTGCTATACCCTGACTGCAAATCAGGTACTCCGCACCAAGATAACACAGATACTACCATAAAGCCCACGGGCATAGTGAGAGATCAGTCGTGTTCAAATAAGTATACTATTTCAGAAGAGAAGCTTGATATTGTAATTACTGAAATGAAACTTTTAAGACAGCAATTTAAAGTAAGCTAAGATGAGTTTCGTGAATTCCGGACTGAGTTTCTCATCACATTGAATAATACTATTAAAACATGCAATGAAAGAATGGACTCACTGGATATTCGAATGAATACCATTGAAGATGAACTTAAGTTGTTGAAATCGGATTCTGATGAGTTTGCTGTACTTCAAAACGTTGTGGATAAGCTGAAGATCGACTTAAATGTTCGCGATCAGGAGTTACTCAGAAACGAACTGGATATTATTGGGATTCCTGAACGCTCGGAAGAAAGTGTCCTTCACATTATTAGTACTTAGTAGGGTAAAAAATTGGTATGAAGCTTGGTGAACGCGATATAGTTGCTGCTCGACGTGTTGGATCTGTACGCCGAAATCGACAAGAAGGTAACACTAATCCACGCCCATTACTATAAAATTTGCGAGGCGTGTATTGCGTGACGAATTTTTAAAAAGCGCCAGATTCCGCCATTGTATTACTTCAGCAGACATGAACATCTCCGGTGAAACAAAAAAACTCTATATAAACGAGCGTCTTACGCCAAAAAATCGAATGCTCTTTCGTAACGCCCGAGAATGCTGTAAATTATTACATTGGAAATATATATGGACACGCGATGGATCTCTAAATTCGATGGACAAAAAAATACGAAGTCATCTCTACAACTCGTTCATTAATATATAATAAATATTTAACTTTTGGAAAAGGTTTTTTTCTTTTTTTTTCTCTGTTTTGTAACAATTATTTTGCTACTTATTATTAAGACATAATGTACAGTTTTGACCATTTTGACGACCATTTAGACCGCCCTGCATCTATGTATGTATAAATCGAGACCATTAAAGGATAATTAATTGACAATATTAGATTCTTGTAATAATATTTAAACTTAATATTAAACTGCTGAATATTTTATGTGTTACCCCGAACTTGCGGCTGTATGCAGAGCGGTCAAGGAGATTGACGGGGACTGTAATACGTTAGTTTTTATTTAATATAGTTGTAATTGGATATAACTGTAAAATATATAAAAACTCTGTTGTAATAATAAATTGAATTGAAATTGAATTAATATAAAATAGTGGTGGCCTAGTGGTTTGACCAGTGGAATATCAACCCAATGTCGGAATGTACCAAAATGTATTTCGGAATTCATATACATTTATTCATTGAAATTGGTAACACTATCGGATGACGGTAAAGGAAAACATCGTGAGAAAATCTGAACTTGTGAAATGTTATTGTAGTAGTACTGTATATTGGAAAACATAAAACTGTGAATTTCTCAGTTTGTAATCGCTAATACTTCGTGGGCTGGCGTGGCGATTGAGCTCATACCTTCCTTCGGGAAGAGGCATATAACTCTGAAGTGAGTTTCTTACAGGCTGATGATGATGATGAAATTAATAGAAAATAACCTACTTAAATTACCTTATTTCTTGTTCTTAGACCGCTGTCGCTCGCTGCGGCGCCGGGCTTGGTAGATGTGGTGGCTGCGGTGGATACGGTGGTTTGGGAGGTCGTCTCGGCTACGGCATCGGTGAAATCGGTCTTGCTGGTGAACTCGGTGCTTCCTACGGTGGTGGTCTCGGTGTCGCCAGTGCCTCTGCCGTTCCTCCCGTCGGTCTGGGTGTAGCATCCGAGAACATGTACGAAGGTTGTGTAGGTGTTGCTGGTAACTTGCCGTTCCTCGGTACCGCTGGTGTTGAGGGTGTGTTCCCTTCTGCTGGTGCTGGTGTTATCAACTACGGTTGCGGTGACGGAGCTGTCGGTATCACCTCTGAAGGTGGATATGGCGGTTATGGTCTTGGCTATGGAGGCCGCGGAGGCTACGGAGGCTATGGCATTGGTGGTCGCGGATGCGGTTGTGGATGCGGTGGAGCTTACCTGTAAAAATATTGACGACGATATCTAACTGATAAATAAACGATGAACAATGCAGCAAATTAATATTGCCCTTTTATTTTATGTAACCTGTTACTTTAATAACATTTTTCAATTATTGAAGCTACAATTTATCGGGAGAAAACTTTTGTTAGTCCGACTGAGTCGCGTCCATTATAACTCAGGTTAATCCGCCATAATAACACCCTTAAATGGGTGGTTTCAAATTTCAAACTATTTTATTTTTCCATTGCAAAGAATATATTTAATTTTATTAACCATTCTGATATTAAGTTCCACAATAAACAATGAAAAACAACGATAAACGTAAACATATGACTTAGGACTAACATCATCTTGAATACATGCGTCTATAACAGGCGCTGCTACAATTATCGATATCTTTATCATACAGCCAGTTTTGCGCTAAACTATAGCTGTAGCTAAGTTATTCTATATATATTATTTTTAATATACCGTATTTTATGTCTAAATAAAATAATATTACAATTACAGCTATATTAACATGGTTTGAGCATACTTTTTTTATTTACAAAAAATAACATCGGGCACATTATTATTAATAATAAAAATTTAATCATTAATCGTTAATCGTAAAAAGCGTTAATCATTTCATGTTTTAGTAGTGTTTCAAAGGTATTGAAAACAAAACATTCAAAAATTATATAAAAATCAATATATTTGCCTAAAAAGATGCGATATGACGTACAAGACGGTCCGTTGTCACAAACTAAGACTTTTGGTGCGCCAAATCGTGACATAAAATCACATAGCCTTACTATAACAGCTCTTGTAGGACTGTTGATATTCATATCATAATATTCATCCCACTTTGAGTATGCGTCAACTATAATCAGATACATTTTATTATGCATTGGACTGGAATTCTTCTGTAATTCTATATCCTTATTCAGGTTTCAGGTCAAAATTAAAAACTTTTCTACACTCAGTGCAAATAACTTAGCCCATTATTCTACGACTTTCTATTTTTATTTATATGTATGTATATATATATATATTCATGTGTGTCTGTATTTATATATTCATTGTTCCCTATTATTAATTTATATGTACTTATTATCTCATATTTCATATTAAACTTCTTTTACCATTCTTTTTTTCCAAGCTTATATAACTTCACTACACGAAACACTACATAACATTTAATATGCACACCATCCCTCGGTGCACACATAACACTCTAGGTCCCGAATGAAAATCAGCGCTGAAGGACTAACCTCCAACAGCACACACGCTGACTCGTGGCCCATTTGCTACACACACACTTAACCATCAATTTGTATTTTTCATTGTTTATATGTGTGTTATTTCTTTTTTTTAATTGTACGTGTTTTCATATTTACTTATGTGTGTGGCAAATAAATGTTTCTTCTTTCTTTCTTTCAAAAAATCTACATGTATTCTATGAAACACCGCTTCTGGATGTGGTCAAGGTGCCAGGTTCGTACGGGCTGGCGCAGGTTTGAGTTGCACACCTATTGAACAAGAACCAACTAAGTTTTCTAGTTCGCGGTCTATACCCGGGAACCAAACCCGAGCACGAGCTTCCGACTTCATTTTAACGATACCAAAGTGTGAAGACGCGATTGCAGAGTTGATAGCTAAGCTCAATATCATCGACGAAAGACAATTCCATAGACTGCACTAACCTTGCTCTCTTATAACGAATGAAGAAAGAGATTGGGCGGTCAAAAGAGCACACTTAGGATAACCAACTGGTCGGCATCCAACTGTTCAACCTAGGTTGATTATAATTTATTAGAGACATATAGTCAGTGATATAATAACTAGATACGTCATAAGTGCTTCCACAGCGCGTAATCTAGTGAAGCTTTTTTTTTTCCTTGAACTGACTACGCTATTGACCCGGCAGGGTCTTCACAGCTTCACTGGACGTACAGTTTCACCGGACTACGTCCAGTGGAGCTGTTAAGACAATGCTAGATCAATAGCGTATTCAGATCGAAAAAAAAAACTTCGACAGCGCCTTGTTAAACTAGCTTAACTTAGCTAGCTAGTTTATTTTTATCGTCAAATTCTAAGTAAATATAACTTAACAAAAATAAAGAAATTGATCGCAACTCGGTACACAATTTTCAATTAATTTTACACGACACCAAGGGTGGATGGTATTTCTAGGTGATATTGAATTAAATGTAGTCTGTATATTATGAGGAATAGTTATATGCCCAGTATCATCGTTCGGAAAGGTAATGGATACACAATATAATCAAATGATGAATCCAAAACAAATATGTTTTTAATACTATTACTTAATCATTTATGTACTAATGTACGGCATGGATTTAAATATTTTCATATATTTAAAATAATTATTTTATTGTAAAATTAACCTGTAATTTGATGACATGCTAGTAAGCGTGACCGGCCGTATTGCACTTGCACGGCTCGCTTCAGACTAGCAACGTGTAATAGCGGTCTGTGTATATCTAATACTAGCTGACCCGTGCTCACTTCGTTGGGCGGTAATAGGCATTATCAAGCTACAACTTTTTTCTAGAACTTAATCATATATCTCTCATCGTTAAGGCAGCGTTCGTAAGAAACGTTTTCGTTTGACCATTTTTTCTCCGACTCCCCAGATATTACCCCCTACAACCTCACAAGCTTTACCTCTTTATAATATTAGTATAGATAATATAATTAGTTAATAGCTTCTGCCGACGACATCGTACGCGTGGAATGGTTATTTTGGGCTAAGACGCAGCGGAAGCGAAAGGAAAATACCTCGATTTTGCAACATTCTTCATTTCTGCTTCGCTCCTATGAGTCTTAGCGTGATGATATAACCTTCCCCGATAAATGAGCTACATAACACCGAAAGAATTTTCCAAATCGGACTAGTAGTTCCTGAGATTACCCCCTACAACGTCACAAACTCACAAACTTTACCTCTTTATAATATTAGTATAGATTGATATTATGTATTGTGATTGTGCCGCCCATCATATGTTTGATTAATTAATTAGGTATATATTTATTGTTCGGAATGCTAATAGATGTGAAAACTAGAGTAATGTTAATAATCTGGTATATATAATAATTTGGTAGGTGTTAGAGCCACGCTAAAGCTATTACTAGTTTTAGCATGAATGGGTCGGCTCGCCCGGGTTACTCCCACTGGTTGGCCTCCTGTAAATAAATTTAATAGATGCACTCCAAATAATGAGATGTGTTTCTGGTCTGTACCTCATTGGTCGAGTACGGAGCATGCAGGCGCTATAAAGGACGTTCCTGGCTGTCAAAATTATCAAAAAAGAAAAATAATTTGAATAAGAAGAAAAATGGAACAAATTAAAAATTTCACGCACCGCACCGATTTGTTTTTTCAAGACAGTACGCTTCAAACCGCTTCACGTATTAATATACATATATGATGATGATACTCAATGAAGGATCGTTCACCGTTTCGCGCTGCAACTCGCGCAACGTTACTGGCAGGCACCCTTCCACTGCAAAGTTTACATATGCGGCCGACTCCCACACGCCCACGCGCCTCTTTTCCCCTCGCATAAACTCGCGCATAAAATCGCGGTCCAGAAGGGGTGGCCCACCGTTTTGTATAATATAAACAGTTAATGTTGAAGCATGATTTAAATACTCAGCTGTGAACATTAACACTCCGAGTACTGTCATTTTACCACCATCATAAAAAAACAATTTCTTTGGTGACGGTAACAGCGGAAGCTTATAAAACATCTCTTTGTACGTTTGCTCTGAAATAACCGATACGGAGGAGCCACTATCTATTTCCCAGGGCAACAACTGACCCTGTGTAGACACGATTTCATATAATGGGTCTCTATTATGACAAAATATATTATATACAATCGCACCTTCATCGCCATCGTCATCCTTACTGTCATTCTGAAGGAATTTCACCTTTTTTATTGGACACTTTTTTTAAATGACCTTGCTGATGGCATTTCTACACTTGTATTTGGTAAAACGGCATTCACTTGTTTTGTGATCAGTATACCCGCACACTTCACGTTCCTTATTTTTGGTGTGGCCCACGTTTTTCCTTCCTTGTTGACGAAACTTAAAAACGCCTTCTTGACCCACCGTTATTGGCACAGGAACAGTTGCCGCGCCGGACAATGCACATCGCACGCACTCAGCTACATCCACGACCTTGTTAAGTGTCAGGTCCTTAATGTCCACTGAGAGCTTCTCCCTTTGCAATCCTGGTATCAAAATAAATAATCATACCCATTACAAATTTATCTAGTAATGAATCTTCGAGGTTTTTAAAACCACAAAACACCACTAGTCCTCGCAGTCGAGCCGCCCACTGTGAAGGAGTTTCGTCCACTTGTTGACTGCGGCGTAAAAATTATTTCTTTCGACAAATCCACAACGCTTTGGTGTGAAATGCTCGTCCAGGATTTGTACTAAACTCTTGTACGACCTTGAGGTTACCTCTTCTGGTAATGATAGGTTACTCGTCAGCTGGTAACTCTTCTCCGTGAGTGCGCTCAGAAGAATCGCCATTCGATTTATGCCAGCTTTATCCGTTTCTTCATTTATGCTGTTAGCTAGAAACCACTGTTCTAGCCTGCATTTATATATTTTCCAATCTTGCAATTGATAATCACAATTGAATAAATTCCCAATTGTCGATGTAGCTCCGAACATTCTTTCTTCGTGGGTAGTTTTGTCGCCAGTGTTAGTTCGGATCGCGGAATAATTACTCAAGGCAATTACCCAAGAAACGCACTAACTTTATTCGTTAACATACGTCACGTAATAAAGGTGGCGCCGCCATTATCTACTTATACATACATATATAACAACATTGTAATCCTACAATGTTAATTTAATAATTCAGTTATTTTTGGCTTTTTAGTGCCTTATTTGTGTTTCACATCGAAGGCTGTTTATTTATTTTTTTGGATTTATGTTTGTTTGATGGATTGATATTATGTTTGTATTGTACATTCTGATTTAAATCTTTCACGAATTTTCCTTTGGTGTGTTTTCTGTTATCGTTATAAAACTAAATTAAGGTAATAGGAGTATTTCGTTTATGGTTTCTACTGTGCAAATTATAGAGAATGTATCTGATATTTGCCATGGAATTATTATACCTATTCAATAACCATGACTGCTCTCAATGGGTCTCTTTAACATTTTTGAAATGAAATTAGGTAACAGAAAAATGATTCGGTGAGACCGTTAGGCTAATTTACTTGCTTGAAAACTATTGTTTTGAGTATAACAACGTATCCCGAGAGTCTGATATATATATTCAGGTTTTAAGCAACGACATAATGCTGTAATGACACACTGTGTATCAGAGAACAGGATTGTTCCTGTTGAACAAAGAATGAGGCCAGATTAAATCGTCGATGCTGAATTTTTTATACACTTATCATCATCAGTCCCTAAGAGACCCACTGCAGGACTATAAGCCTCTTCCCCAAATAACGTATGAGCATAATCACCAGGCCAGTCCATGTCGTAGCGACGTTTTCAATTTTTTTTTTTATGTCATAGCAGGCAAACCAACTGGTGCGTCACCTGATGTTAAGTTATCACTGCCGTCCATAGATTATAACAACACCAGGGAAGTCGAGAGTGCGATGCCAGCCTGTGTTTGGGGGAAAGGGAGGATGGAGAGAGAAGAGGGGAGGCCAAGGGAGATAGGCCTCCGGCACTCTTACTAACCTAACGAAACGCAACAATGCAAGCACTGTTACTTCACGTCGGTTTTCTATGAGTACCCCGGACGAGCCGACCCATTCATGCTGAAACCAGTAATAGTTTCAGCGTGGCTCTACCACTTACAAATTCTAACAAATCCCCAGTTCTATGTTTTAGTTATATTACTTAGTTAGTACGTTTCCTCAAGATGTTTTCCTTTTAAATAGGTTAGTAGTTTTAAATTAGTAAATATACAAAAAATCCGAAAAATTCGTTTGTTCATGCCGGGGTTCGAACCTGCGGACATAGGAGTGACTTTCCACTAGTCAAACCAAGACCACCACAACACGTATATACCTATGATTTTACTCATCACATTTTTTTATACATTTAATTTCGTAACGTAGTCGCGGACACAACTAGTCTTATATGAATAAATGCTGAACGTCTATAACCATTTTCTAGAAAAAGTATGCTGTTTTTTTAAAAACATGTCTTATACACATATCTAATAGGGTCTTGGAAACCAGTTAATCTTCCAATAACTTCGAATAAAAGTGTTAATAATTTGCAATTAATTTATTATTCATGCCGTTTTTAAACTGATGCCGAGTCGTCAGTATCTTCTCAGTAACGGTATCCACCGCAACCGCATCCGCATCCTCCACATCTGCCGGCGATGGAGACGCAGCCAGCAGCACCAGCGGTACCGCCGAAACCGACAGCACCGATGATGGGGACCTGTCCTTCGATAGCGGTGGAACCAGCGACCGGGAGCTCACCGGCTACAGCAACATTACCGATGCCTTCACCTCCGTACTCTCCAAGACCGGCTCCGTATCCGATACCTTCATAGCCAAGACCTCCGTATCCGAGACCTCCGTATCCGAGACCTCCGTAACCACCTAAGCCACCACAGCCGCAACCACAGCCATAGCTGTACACGGACTGAGCAACAATACACATTTATTAATACTATTTATTAATACACATTTATTAATAATAATATAATACGCGTGTTAAATTATCTACTAGAGTTATCTAAATATTATAATTTCTTTTTTATATTTTAATAGTAATTGCTTTGAAAACTGAAAATTTATTATTTACCGCATAAATATATTTGTAATAATTTCAAAGTCGTAAACAACGTTCATTACTTTTTCAATGCATTCCTAAATTTTAAAATAACTAATTAAGTTTCCAAAATTTAAATAAATTCATTGAAGAAATAAAATCATTAATTAATTGCCCAATTCCAGAATAAAGTAAACAATATCAATGAAAAACAAGCAATTTAAACAACTCACTTGGATCAGGCAAGCCTGGACACACAGAAGCAAGAAAGCGAAGGTAGACATATTGGACGGTTTCTGGTTACTTCTCAGAATGATGAAGTGCTACTGAAATAGGGCTTTTATAGGTAGGAAAATGTTGTTTTTCTCAGCTGATTATACATTTCGTAACATTACAAAAATCCATTAAGCCTCTAATAATTGTTAAGTAACAGATTTTCCACGTTTTCAGTTCCATTAATCTTATATGTTGCTCAAAAGTTAAGTTTTATTAGTGAAAGACGTGACCAAAAAGGATTTATTCATTATTGTTTTAAAAAAATACCTTAATAGATAGCACGTACTTCATTCAATAAATAGAATTGCACAAAATGTCTCGAAACTAGTTCAGTGGTGCTATATAAACGCCAAGAATAGAGCTTGTCATCATTCCAAACATACATCTCTAAGAAAATGAACGCTAAAGTCATCCTTGTTCTTTGCGCTTCTGCGCTTGTAATCCAGGTGAGTAATTATTATATTTTGAGATTATTCTGATTAAATTAATATAAAATAGTGGTGGCCTAGTGGTTTGACCAGTGGAATATCAACCCAATGTCGGAATGTACCAAAAAGTATTTCGGAATTCATATATATTCACTCATTTATTGGTAACACTATCAGATGACGGTAAAGGAAAACATCATGAGAAAATCTGAACCTGTGCAATGTTCTTGTAGTAGTAATGTATATTGAAAAACATAAAACTGTGAATTTCTCAGTTTGTAATCGCTAATACGTCATGGGCTGGCGTGGCGATTGAGCTTATATACCTGCCTTCGGGAAGAGGCATATGACTCTGCAGTGAGTTTCTTACAGGCTGATGATGATGCAATAATAGAAAATAACCTACTTAAATAACTTTGTTTTTTGTTCTTAGACCGCTGTCGCTCGCTGCGGTGCCGGGCTTGGTAGATGTGGTGGCTGCGGTGGATACGGCGGTTTGGGAGGTCGTCTCGGCTACGGCATCGGTGAAATCGGTCTTGCTGGTGAACTCGGTGCTTCCTACGGTGGTGGTCTCGGTGTCGCCAGTGCCTCTGCCGTTCCTCCCGTCGGTCTGGGTGTAGCATCCGAGAACATGTACGAAGGTTGTGTAGGTGTTGCCGGTAACTTACCGTTCCTCGGTACTGCTGGTGTTGAGGGTGTATTCCCTTCTGCTGGTGCTGGTGTTATCAACTACGGCTGCGGTGACGGAGCCGTCGGTATCACCTCTGAAGGTGGATATGGCGGTTATGGTCTTGGCTATGGAGGCCGCGGAGGCTACGGAGGCTATGGCATTGGTGGTCGCGGATGCGGTTGTGGATGCGGCGGAGCTTACCTGTAAAAATATTGACGACGATATCTACCTGATAAATAAACGATGAACAGTGCAGCAAATTAATATTGCCTTTTTATTTTGTGTAACCTGATACTTTAATTATTTTTTTCAATTATTGAAACTACATTTTATCGGGAGAAAACTTTAGTTAGACCGACTGAGTCGCGTTCATTATAACTCAGGTTAATCCGCCATAATATCACCCATGAATGGGTGGCTTCAAATTTCAAACTATTTTATTTTTACCATTGCAAAGAATATATTTCATTTTATTAACTATTATGATATTAAGATTTCACCATAAACAATGACCAAGAACGATAAACGTAAACATATAACTTGGGACTAACACCATCTTGAATACATGCGTCTATAATAGGCGCCGCTACAATTATTGCTATCTTTATCATACAGCCAGTGTTGCGCTAAACTATAGCTATAGCTAAGTTATTCTATACATATTATTTTTAATATACCGTCTTTTATGTCTAAATAAAGTAATATTAAAATTACAGCTATATTAACATGGTTTGAGCATACTTTTTTTTATTTACAAAAAATAACATCGGGCACATTATTACCAATAATAAAATTGTCTGGCGTTAATAATTTCATGTTTTAGTAGTTTTTCAAAGTTAGTGAAAAACAAATCATTATAAAATTACTAAAAAATCAATATTTTTGCCCGTAAAGATGCGATATGCACTAATAAACGCAACGTTTATCGGCAATGAGGTAGCCCGCACGTTGTTTCGAAGAACAAAAAGATATATTAAAACTTGGCTTATTAAATTCGCTCTCGAAACCGTTGCTAGCTCTTAGACGAATAGTTGCAAGCAAACGACAGTTGACGCATCGAGGCGATACTCATATTTATTCATATTTATATTTTTCTTCAATATAATTGGGTGTGAAAAAGTCTTAATACTTATTGAAGATAGTTGTGATAAAGTAGATGGTAGAGATGATTATTAAATTTTATTTTTACAAATTGTCCATGTTCATAGTCTATGTGCCGTAGGTTAGGTGTCGTGACAGAGAAAAAGAGAGAGAGTGTGTGTATAATATATACATACATATTTTTTTTATTTTAATAACAAACCAACTCAAGGGTCACCTATTGATATATTAACTTTTATTTACTTGATTATCCCAGATCATTCAGTGTTTAATTTATCATTATTTATTTTATCGTTTAATTTTCAGTTTAACTCTGTTAACTTGATATTTTATAATGTATACTGACTCAATAGTAAACGTCAACAAAAAAGGGAAAGGAACTTCGTTCCAACCAGGGGAATAGATCCCTCAAGCTTTTTTTATTCATTACTGCCAATATAGTTAGGTTAGATTTTATCTTAATTGAACCCGGTAGTTGATACTACGAACGGATTCTAGACTTATTTTAAAAGATTTCTCACATACCATTTGGGTATCTGTTTGAGTGAGTCCCTTGATAGTTTGGATTCACAATTGGAAACCTAGGTGTGACAGCAATCGGGATTTAGGTTTATTAAAATTTTTCGCGTTTAAAAATACAATTGAAACCGGTGATAACCAATATGGTGCAGACGAAGTTAGACGAGTCAGCTAGTCTATAATAATATTATAAAGCTGGAGGACTTTTTGTTTGGTTGAATGCGCTAATCTCAGGAACTAAGACAAAAAAAAATCCAGGAAATGTGTTCTGTAATTGATTCTAAAGGCCAGAGTATTTTTTCTTCAATATGTGAAATGTACAGATTTCGTCTTTGTATTTTTATATTGTAAGTTTAGATTATAGATTTGTTAGTTCGAAACGCGAAATGATTACACAAGACCAGTTGGAAACGCACTGACTTTATTCGTTAACATACGTTACGTTTTAAAGGTAGCGACGCCACTATCTACTTATACATACATATATAACAATCTCTCCCTCCTAATTTACAATTACTTAAAAATATTTCCTATAGCCTACAATCGGTAACTTTCGCCGAGAGCGCCCAGGTGTACTTTCCTGAGCTCCTGAAATTAACTGAGACTGGGGTGTACCAAGCCGGGGATTGTGTGGGTCGACTGAAATTGGATCTACGCCGCGTGGTGGAAGACTAAATTCTGGGCTTATTCCGACACCAGACAACCTTAGCTCTGGAATCTCTTCCACCCCAATGCTAATGTTGGCTGTTTCCGACAACTATTCTCTTGCATTGACGGATATGGATGATGTGTCTGGAGATGCAGTGTTTGTTTCTGTTTGGTCTTTTTGACTAGCAATATTCAAAACTGGACACTCTATCCGTGGATACAATTGGTTCCTATGACTCCGAATTTCTTTAGTCTGTTGCGGGATTTTTATTTCATACATAACTTTACCAATTCTTCGGATAATATCCGTTTCCGCTGCGAGTAGAACTAAGCGGGAGCGTAATGGTTTCCCGAATACTAGTTGAGCGGGTGACTTTTCTGTTGTACTGTTTTTCGAATTTCTGTAATCGACTAGAAATTTATATATTCGCATTTGGGTTTTGTCTAACTTACAACCAGAAAACAAAATACTTTTTAACCGTAAAAGACGTTCCGTTGACACAAACTAAGCCTTTTGGTATGCCAAATCGTGACATAAAATCGCATAGCCTTACTATAACAGCTCTTGTAGAACTGTTGATATTCATATCATAATATTCAACCCACATTGTGTATGCGTCAACTAATCAGATACATTTAATTATGCATAGGACCGAAAAAATCTACATGTATTCTATGAAACGTCGCTTCTAGATGTGGCCAAGATGCCAGGTTCGTACCAGCACAGGTTTGAGTTGCACACATATTGAACAAGAACCTACTAAGTTTTCTAGTTCGCGGTTTATACCCGGGAACCAAACCCGAGCCCGAGCTTCCGACTGCATTTTAACTATACCAAAATGTGAACTGAGCAGCTCGTTTAATATATACGACTACGTAATTTCGTTGGAATTATGACCTAAGTCCGCACATTAGGACGCCATTTTCTAAAGCCATGTGATTATGGTATAAATAATACGGTTTAAGTCTTAAATCAGACACTTTCCGCGGCCACTCGTCTCTTACGTAATTAGCTATTATACTAAATGAAGGATCGTTTGCCGTTTCACGGTGCAACTCGCGCAGCGTTACTGGCAGGCACTCTTCCACTGCAAAGTTTACATATGCGGCTGACACCACACGTGCCCACGCGCCTCTTTCCCCCTGCTCGGAATGCGATATACCTAGCGATAAGAAGTCTGCCGCGTTCGCTTACTACTTATATATTCTATTTGCTTTGTTGTAATCTATTTGCAGTGACTTCGGGTATTTCGCGATTACTACTGAATATTGTAGTTATCGGATTGTGATCCGTGCGTAATATAAAAGGGTCGGGCTACCATATAGGAATTGATGGAATTTCTTTACCCCGAATATTATAGCTGTAGCTTCTTTTTGTATTTGAGAGTGTTTTTTTCTCTGCAGAAGTTAGCGAACGCGATGCATATGACACCGTTCTCTCTGCACCGTAGCTATCTATCTGTGACAGTATTGGTCCTAGCCCGACTGGAGATGCATCGACCGTTAAAATTGTTTTTACATTGCAGTCGAAATGTGTTAAAATTGTATCCGACGCTAAGCATTTTTTAGTTAATTTAAAAGAATTGTCGTGCTCGCTACTCCGATGCCATTTTATGTCTTTTTGTAATAACTTATGTAAAGGGTTTAATATGGTGGAAACATTTGCAACAAAATTTCGGTAATAATTTAGAAGTCCTAAAAACGATTGAAGTTCATTAATATTTTTTGGCACAGAGGCTTCAAAATGGCTTTTACCTTCTCCGGGATTTTCTTTATACCGTTTTTATCAATAATATAACCTAAGTATACTATCTCTTTCTGGAAAAATGCGCATTTGTCTTTCCACAGTACCAACCCTGCGTTCTGAAGACGTTTTAACAATTCCTTTAATTTAATTTCATGCAGAGTTCTATTTTTCCCTGTAATTACTAAATCGTCTAAATAACAAAATACATTATCCATACCGCCAATAATTGACTCCATGGCTCGTTGAAAAATAGCGGGGGCGCTTGATAATCCAAATACTAAACAAGTCCACGCGGGGTGTTAATACATGTTAATTTCTGTGTCCTCTTATTAATCACCAATTGGTTATAAGCCATACAAAGATCTAATTTGCTATATTATTTGCTATTATGGAGTTTAGTAAATAGCTCTTGAACCGACGGTACTGGCTATTTTTCTACGAGCAGTGGTTTATTAATTGTGGTTGAATAATCTGCACAAATACGCACACTAGCGTCGTTTTTTAAAACGGGAACACATACTCTGAATACTGGACCGGTTTTAATATGCCTAATGAAAATAATCGGTCCAATTCTCTATTTATTTTATCTTTTTAACGCTAACAGTACAAGGCGTGCTTTCAAAAATTTTGGTTTAGCGTCGTCTTTTTTAACGGTAAATCGATTTCAAACTTTTTGAAACATCCTAACTCATTTGAAAAAGGTTTGGGAAATAATTTACTAAGATTGTTTATCGTATTAGAGCTGGACTTATAATATTTAATGTTGGACACTAATCGTAATTGAAACTCGCGCATAAAATCGTGGCCCTTTAGGGGTGGCCCACCGTTTTGTATAAGATAAACAGTTAATGTTGAAGCATGATTAAATACTCAACTGTTAACCTTAACACTCCGAGTACTGTCATTTTACCACCATCATAAAAAAAAACAATTTCTTTGGTAACGGTAACAGCGGAAGCTTATAAAACATCTCATTGTACATTTGCTCTGAATTAACCGATACGGGGGAGCCACTATCTATTTCACAGCGCAACAACCGACCCTGTATAGACACGATTTCAAATAACGGCTCTCCATTATGACAAAATATATTATATAAAATCTCACCGTCATCGCCATCGTCATCTTCACTGTCATCCTGAAGGAATTTAAACTTTTTATTGGACACCTTTTTTTAAATGACCTTTCTGGTGGCACTTTTTACACTTGTATTTCGTAAAACGGCATTCACTTGTTTTGTGATTAGTATACCCGCACAATTAACATTCTTTATTTTTGGTGTGGCCCACGTTCTTCCCTCCTTGTTGACGGAGCTTAAAAACACCTTCTTGACCCACCGTTATTGAAACGGAAACAGTTGCCGCGCCGGACCGTGCACATTGCACGCATTCAGCCACATCCACGGCCTCGTTAAGTGTCAGGTCCTTAATGTCCACTGAGAGCTTCTCCCTTTAAAATCCTGGTATCATAATAAATAATCATACCCATTACAAATTTATCTAATAATGAATCTTCGAGGTTTTGAAAACCACAAAACACCGCTAGTCCTCGCAGTTATCTTGTTGGAATATTGTAATAATCACACGACACTTATTATGTAAAAATGTAATCTCCATTGAAACAAAATATTGACACTGACAAATACTTCTGCGGAGCCAAAACATGAAAGAGAAGAGAGATTTTCTGTGTACTCCACACAGAAAGTAGTCTCCCAGTACATACTATCTTATCTATGGTAGTCTCTATAGTTTTCGTAAAACGGCATTCACTTGTTTTGTGATTAGTATACCCGCACAATTAACATTCTTTATTTTTGGTGTGGCCCACGTTCTTCCCTCCTTGTTGACGGAGCTTAAAAACACCTTCTTGACCCACCGTTATTGAAACAGGAACAGTTGCCGCGCCGGATCGAGCACATCACACGCACTCAGCCACATCCACGGCCTTGTTAAGTGTCAGGTCCTTAATGTCCAATAAGAGCTTCTCCCTTTGCAATCCTGGTATCATAATAAATAATCATACCTATTACAAATTTATCTAGTAATGAATCTTCGATGTTTTTAAAACTACAAAATACCGCTAGTTCTCGCAGTCGAGCCGCCCAGTGTGAGGGAGTTTCGTAGTGGACGTTGAAGTTGAACTGCGGCGTAAAAATTATGTCTTTCGACAAAATCCACAATGCTTTGGTGTGAAATGCTCGTCCAGGATTTGTAGTAAACTCTTGTACGACCTTGAGGTTACCTCTTCTGGTAATGATAGGTTCCTCACCAGCTGGTAACTCTTCTCCGTGAGTGCGCTCAAAAGAATCGCCATTCGATTTATGCCAGCTTTATCAGTTTCTTCATTGATGCTGTTAGCCAGAAACCACTGTTCTAGGCTGCATTTATATATTTTCCAATCTTGCAAATGTTAATCACAATTGGATAAATTCGCAATTGTCGATGTAGCTCCAAACATTTTTTCTTCGTAGGTAGTTTCGTCGCCAGTGTTAATTCGGATCGCGAAATAATTACTCAAGACCAGTTGGAAACGCACTGACTTTATTCGTTAACATACGTGACGTTATAAAGGTGACGCCACCACTATCTACTTATACATATATATATATATATATATTATATATATATATATATAATATATATATAAAACGGTAGAGGTCTGCCTTTGTGCGTGCGTCACGCATAAACTACTGAACAGATTTCGATCACATTTGTTTTAATTTTACTTCTTAGCCACTAAGTCTTTATTTAAAAATATATCACGAGATATCTTCAATTAATATAAAGTTATTAAAGTATTAAGAAACTACAATTTGTATAAGCACTACGCGTTCAGCGATGTGTGTTTTCTTGTCGCGGAGAAGTATATACGCAGTAGATGAGAAGTAAACGGATAAAATGTGTACAAAGGAATGTCGGAAAGGAAAGGAATGAACGAAGTCGCTAGTATCAGCTAATGAAATAGATCAATTAATACCTATTAAAAAAAAGTGTGTGTGTACACGTGTTAGAAGTTATACTTGTTTGGCGTAACAAGATAAAAATATTATCAAAATTTTTATATTTCGCCTTATTCTACGTTTGTAGAAAA
>MU159285.1:144812-171171 GCA_015888305.1 Antheraea pernyi | reverse complement strand
TTTTTTATGACTAATTATATCTATTCCGGTCACACAAATATCATCAAGGAACACGACACACCCTGGCACTCCACGCAGCGTTTCTTCCATTATTTTTTGAAACTTTTCAGGTATGCATGATAATCCATAGGGAGTACGTCTGTACGCAAATGTCCCCATGTGAGTAGTAATGGCAGTACAAGGTTGTGATTCGACGGATAAAAGGCACTGTTCATATGCATGTGACAAATCGATTTTAGTAAATTTTTGACCTCCACTGAGGTTCGCAAATAACTCTTCTATACGTGGTAACGGATAATAGTCCCTTTTTAATTTAGGATTAATAGTGATTTTGTAATCCCCGCAAATACGTATATCGCCGTTTTCTTTAATAACCGGAACTATTGGAGTGCCATAGTCAGAGTAATCAACGCGATAGATCGAGCCGTCTGCCTCGAGACGGGACAGCTCGCGCTCGACGCGTGCGTGTAGTGCCAGCGGTACCGGTCTCGCTCGTACATAAACCGGTTCATTATCCGACAACTGTAATTTAATAGGTATTTTGCAAGTACCAAGTTTATCACAAAAAACTTCGGGAAATTCATTACACAATTGATTAACGAATTTATCATCTGAGATTTCATTGAGGTTGATACTTGTTATGTTTAACGCACGCATCCATTCCCGACCTAATATGGGTCGCGCTCCATTCTTAATGATGTAAAATCGTAATGATTTTACCCTAACGGTACCTACACTAATGTTTACCTCAATGTAACCTAGTGATTCGATCCGTGAACCTGAGTAAGAACGTAAAATTAAGTTATCTTTTTTAATAATTTTATAAGAGAATAATTGTTTGTACATATCCTCAATTATTGCTGAAATACGACTACCAGTATCCACTTCTGTACCAGTATCCACTGTAGCCGCCAATTCAATATTGAACATACCGTCCTCCGAACTCTCACTCATATAATTATTATTATGGCCACCCCTCACGCGCACTTGTTTGCACATAACTTTTAAATGGCCCCTTTGACCACACTCATCACAATTGTAATTTTTAAATTTACACTTTTCCGCCGTATGAGCCTTGCCGCAACGCCAGCAAGCTCGCGCACGCGTGCCCGCAGCTCTCGTACCGCAGCCTGCACCGGCCGCGCGCGCGAGCCGTGTAATTCAGGCCCTCGCCTGCCTCGCCGCCCGTCGTCCCCGTTGAGTCCGCCGCCACTGAACCGCTCACCTGTGCATGTTTCTCTGCTGCTTCCAGAGCCAGCGCCAGTTCAACCGCCTCTTTATACCGAATTTTCTTTTCCGCGAAGATTCTCGATCTCATGACGTCATTTGATAGGCCTGACACAAACTGGTCACGCAGATTTTCTTCGAGAGTCGAACACGCGTTGCACTTGCCGAAATTACAAGTAGCCGCTAGATGTTTTAATGCTTGTAGGTATTCTGTGACGGACTCGCCAGCCTTTTGTCGTCGTAATCTGACTACGTGATGTTCAGCAATTTCCGATCTTTGGGGTTCCAGATGTTCCGTCACTAATTTCACAAGTTCGTCATACGTTTTATCCTCCGGAAAGCTGGGCGAGCATAGATCACACATTAATGCATACGTTTCTTCGCCGACAACGGTAATTAACATAGGTACCTTCAATTCATCGGTGATTTCATTTAGCACAATATATTGATTTACACGACGAATATATGCTGGCCACTGTTTAGAACTCAAATTAAAGGGTTCTATTTTCCCGATAGGCATTTTAATAACGTTTTTACTCAAATTAACACTTGGAAAAAGAAATAATCTCGCCGCGTCGCCAGTGGAACATCAATAAAACTCGGTAGTGAGTGACAGACTGATTTATTAAATAATTATATGTACCCACCACCTACAGACGTCACAAAAACAAAAACATATTATAATTCAAAGATGGCGCTAAATCTGTTATTTTAATGGTTTTGAATATTTTGAAGCATTAAAAAAGGAACATAAAAAATATTCACATTAAATGTGCCAAGTTATTTTTATGTTTGTATTGTTTATTCTGATTTAAAACTTTCACGAATATTCCTTTGGTGTGTTTTCTGTTATCGTTATAAAACTAAATTAAGGTAATAGGAGTATTTCGTTTATGGTTTCGACTGTTCAAATTATGGAGAATGTATCTGATATTTGTCATGGAATTATTATACCTATTCAATAAACATGACTGCTCTCAATGGGTTTCTTTAACATTTTTGAAATGAAATTAGGTAACAGAAAAATGATTCCGTGAGACCGTTAGGCTAATTTACTTGAGGGATTATATTGAATAACTCTTCAGAACACTCGCCATGATACAGACGGTAGAAAACGCTCAGTGAGGCAATGTAAATTAGTTGAAACATAACGATAATTGTTGGAAGTATCGGAAAAAGTCAAACGCTGTGTAATCCCTTTGAGATATAAGAAAACAATCAAGAAACGCAGACTAAGAAGTCGCGGGAATCAGTTAGTATTAACTAAAGTAAATGAAAAAAAGAGGCTGAAACTTATTTCCCGAATTGTTACATTAACACTTTGACTGCGACGTTGTTTATATGTACCTATGTGACCGGCCACGGTTTCTCTCGTAACGCCACTCACGGTGCAGTGGTTATAAGTAACCGGAGCGCTACATTTTTTACCAATTGTAAAAACTCATCCTTGGCTTTATGTAATAAATATGTTATTACGGTATGGCAGTCGACGTGTTAAACCATTTTCATCAGTATTATTTTTTTGGCTTACATACTGTTATAGGTTATTTAGTGCTTGATCACAATCCCGTCTGATGAAGATATGATCCAACATGCTAAATCCAGAAGTTCGTTTTGTTCATACTTCGTTTTAACTGATTCAAGTAAACATAATGTAGATTCAGTAATAATATTGTCAATGGTGATTAGTCAGTAGTTTCTTCGCTAGTTCCACAAAACTATAGAATAAGTTACAGAAGTTATATAGATAGTTAACTAATGCGAGTTTTATGTGCGTGTTAATTACGTAGGAAAGTATCAAAAAGGCTATAAAACTTGTAAGTACCAGTTTACTTCAGAGATTGAAATTAAGTTTGTACTAGTTTAGGAGAAGGACACACACTGCTAATATAATACATATACATATTATAAAATGTGTGTGAGTTACATTCTTTAAACCGCTGTGTTTTAAAATGAATTAATATGCAGGGCTTTTTTTGCGAAATGTAAAGGGAAATTCGAAAATACCGAAAAATTGTCATAAGTTGGGTTAGTTCTGAATTTTTTAAAACAATATCTTACTATTATATGCAGCAAGGATCCATAATAACAAGGTATACATTTTTGCACTTTTTGAGATACAAAAATTATGGACTTACAAACTTTCATTAATACATTAGCAAGTATTCGAGCTTAGAATGATCGTCGCTTTAAGGTCGTTTTTAATTACAGGTATGTTAGAGACCACACTCCACACTTTTTCGATCCTGGTTTATACTTTAGCGTATATTGCAAAATTTGAAATAAAAAATGTTCAAACAACTGCAGATTTAGTAATAATGATGGAAAATATATTATAAGTACTCGTTTTTACTTTCATACTGTCGTTCAAATAAAAAATAATTAAAGCACACATGGGGTTTTTGGATGCTTAAATACAATTAAATCATTAACAAGATTGAATTCAGCGTGATTATTCGATGTGTCGTTTTTCAAATATTTATACAACTTTATGAGGTCAGATGTGAGAAGATCAATGTAAGTCAGGAATTAAGGGGAGTTAAGCCAGAGACTACCCCGTAAATCTATCTTTAAGGCTTGCTACATGCTAAAATATGGTATTACCTAAGACATAGTAAGGTTCGAGGAGGAATAATTTAGGTAAACAAAATAATAGACAACAAATTTAGTAGTTAAATTTAAACAATTCTTAAATTTGATTTTACTAATAGACAAGTCCACAACCAACAGGTCCGCTGAACCAGTTATACGGGATTCTTCCTCTCAGTGCACCTCTGTATCCATAACCCGAAGTTATTGCAGCAGGAGCAATAGGAGCTTCTGCAACTATAGCAACAACTCCATCTCCACAACTATACGAAACGACACCAGCGCCAACAGATGGGAATATTCCGTCAATAGCCACAGTACCCAAGAATGGCAGCTGCCCACTCACTGCGACGACACCTTCGATTGCGTTTTTTGATTCAATCGTAAGTCCGGTTGGAGAGATGGGAGAAGCGCTGGTTACAGTAAGTCCACCGCCGTATGTTGCGGTTGGTATAAATTCACAAACAGAATTAAAACCCAATCGAGAACCAATTGATGAGAAAGCTGGTCCATACGGCAAATCAAATGGGGTTACAGCATTATACAGCCAGGAACTACCAAACGGACATGGCAGTCCAGCACCCATAATAGCTTCACGGTCAATGCACTGGCTTAGAGCAGACTGAAACACGTAAAATTTACATTTAAAAGTGTGAGTTATTGCAACGTTTTCTTAAAGATCACTCAATATATTACCATTACGAAGACTGCTGCTGTAAAGAATTGAAGGAATATTTTAAGTGACATCTTACTACTCGTTGGAATGTCTCTAAGGAATAAACTTTGGTAGACCTTCTTGCGTTTATATACAAAAAGGTCTACATAACAAGACTATTATAAAATTATTGGCAAATGTAAAGAATGTAACCGTTGATAAATAAAGCTGATAAAATGCGTCCTATGCAAAATAAACGTGTAGATCTCCATCTGACACAATACTATGATTGCATGTTTTATTTGACCGCGTGACTTAATAATTCCCGATACGAAGATAGAAGGAAATTATTTAGAAAGAAAGTAAAAAATCTTATTGTTGGAATCACGGTTACAAGATAAATAAAGCAAACATACATATAGACCATTAAAAATGTCCAACAACAATACACCCTCATTTAGCTGCATTTTTTTTTATTTTACATAAGAACTGTTACATATATCACTCGAACGTAGTCGCAGTTGTCGGTCAGTCGCTGTAACGTGAAGATTACCATCGTCACAAGGTATATCATAAAGACAGTAAGGGTTAAATAAATAAAGTAAATAATTTGCTGCCAGTTTATTGATTAATCCCTTGAAACACATTGATTAATGTGTTTATATCATAGATTATCGTTTTCAGTAACGGTATCCACCGCAACCACATCCGCAACCTCCGCATCTACCAGCGATGGAGACGCAGCCAGCAGCGGACGCAGGACCGCAAAATTCAACAGCACCGATAATAGGGACCTGACCACCGACAGCCGTGGTACCAGCAACAGGGAGCTCTCCAGCTACAGCAACGTTTCCTACGCCAGCGCCTCCGTATTCTCCAATACCGGCTCCGTATCCGATACCTTCATAGCCAAGACCTCCGTAACCGAGACCACCGTAGCCGAGACCTCCGTATCCAAGACCTCCGTAACCGAGAGCGCCGTAACCACCTAAGCCGCCACAACCGCAACCACAGCCATAGCTGTACACAGACTGAGGAAAAGGAACAGCAATTAGCATGTTAAAAAGAACGAGTATGATTAAACACTTATATTAACTAACAGTGCCCGCTGACTTAGGAATATCAACAAAAAGTCTATTTAATAGATTATAATAAAGCTTGGCATAAAAAAGCAAACGACACTGCAATTGCTCTTACCATGCAGGGCCGATAGTAAATTAATAAAATTATATCTTTTAATCCTTCTTTGATCTCTACCATGTTGAAAAAACATAAAATACTTTAATGTTTTACTCCATAGCCAGATTTTGATGAGATAAAATAATTAATTTTTTAAAGAGTCAAAACTTAAAAAATTAAAAAATCTCACTGCTCTCTAAATCTCTCTTATCCTCCTTATTCCATCCGCAGTCAGTTTTTATAAGATATTTTTAATATACGGTCACTACCGATTTAGTATACAATAGCATAGATAGTCTATGACCTCGTTTTGGTGATAATAGATTTCTTGTTGCATGGTAAAAAAATATATTTTTATCTGAATTAATTGCAGGCTGTCCACTATTTCTTTAGATAATTACCATTAGTACTTAGTGCCTACCACCCTCTTACCGATTTTAAATTACCTCTGTTAAATTTTCTCTTTACTGCTTAATCCCTATGAAAGACTATGATAATATCGTAATAAAACTGTACAAGGTGATAAGGTTTTTTCTTAGACCGCCTGGCTAGCTAGTTACCACCCTTAAGTTGGAAATCTATAGCAAAGCGTCTGTTGGGTTGTGTTCGGTGTGTTAATTTGAGAACCAAGCATTCTTCATTTAACACCAAATAAGATTGTCGCCAAACGCTAAAAACTATACAAAAAAGGCAGTATCGATATATAATGTAACCAATGAATAAGCTCTATTTACCAATACGTTAGAAGTTGTTTCAAAGACTAACCCGACAAATTATATACATAATAACTACGTTAAATCTCATTGATAAACAGTAATTAGAATAGAACTTGAGACAACTTACGTGGATCAGGCAAGCCTGAAGACAGAGCAACAAGAAAGCGAAGGCGGACATATTGAACGATTTTATTGAACTGTATTCAGTATGACTTAGTAACCCAATTAATGGTATTTATACAAAATCACTCGCGAGTTTTTCTCAATCAATATGAAGGACAAATGCTTTGTGATAAATATAACAGTGATATTTCACGTATGATTCTCGGATTCGTTTAATTCATTACCCAAGAAATATTTTAAATTACTCAAGAACGTGACAAAAATTTAAATCCTATCAAATAATGTCGATAGGTAATTAATAAATTACTCTGAGACTGTTATAACCGGGAAAGGTATCTATTCGTAATTGTACGGTATAAAAACAATAAAAACTATTATAGAACTCATTCTAAGGTTTACTTTCAAATCCTTAACAATGTTAAATTAAGCCATTCTTGTTGTCTGCGCTTTTAATCCAGGTACGTTGTTTAACTGGTTCTTCTAATTTCACTGATAGTAAAGTATATTGGTTCTAGGATTTTTTTCCTGGAATCTTTATTCAAATTTTAGTATAATATATAAATTTATTAATTACACCGGCACACAAAAAGAAAGTGGTTTGTACATTTGATGCCATCTACCAACCAACATTTGTTTCAACTCACTGAATCCGAAGCTGGAATCAGTTTGAATCGTACAACCCCAAGATATCGAGTAAATTGTAAAAAGCAGCGAAACTTGAGTGTTTGTTTATGAAAAAAATTTGTGGAACTATAATACCGAACGTGAATTTTATGTATTTTAATCTATTGAATCCTAATGTGAAGTTTATTTAGACCATAAGCAGTTTTCAATATAAGTAAATCCCAAAAAAACCTTTGCAATTATTGCAATTATTTTAATGAACATTTTTACCATTTTTTACGGTTGTTTGAGTATTACCTAGAGTTTTAGGATTTTGAGATTGCAAGGTCCACACTGACTCCATATTCGGATTCAGTAGGTTGAACTAAATGTCGTTAGGTAGGTGGCGTCAAATGACAAACAACCTTTTTATGAGCCGGTGTTATCATAATAATTACATAAGTGATTATGGAGATATGATGAATTCTCAAATTTACTACATAATTTTGTATAAATAAGTTTGTATATTCTTATTCTTGTAAGGCAGAAGTTAAGGAATAGGAAAGGACATTGAATAAACATTCGTAATGACGTTTTTATAGTCTGCTGTGGGTCAATGCCTCGGTCTGGGTAGATGTGGTGGCTGCGGCGGATGCGGTGGTTTTAGAGGACGTCTCGGTTATGGCATCGGTGATATCGGTCTTGCTGGTGGACTCGGAGCTTCCTACGGCGGTGGTTTTGGAGTCGCCAGCGCCTCTGCTGTTCCTTCCGTCGGTCTAGGTATTGCCTCTGAGAACATGTACGAAGGCTGTGTAGAAGTAGCCGGCAATTTACCGTTCCTTGGTACCGTGGGTATTGAAGGCGTATTCCCTACTGCTGGTGCTGGTGTTATCAACTACGGTTGCGGTGACGGAGCTCTTGTTATTACCACTGAACACAGATATGGTGCCGGTATCGGCTATGATGCTCTTGGTGTCGGCTATGGCGCCGGTATTGGCTACAGAAGCTATGGTCTCGGAGGATGTGGCTGCGGTATCTTATAAAAACTGACTTACATTTTCGACTAGTTTGATGAAAATATAACAATAATTGCAATTTATTCAATTGTTTCACTTCTTTTAGTATAAGTAATAGCTGATTAGATATCCAATGACGAAGTATTTAAATGCAGCGAATGGATAATTTCAAATTGTGACACACTTCACTTGGAATTACTTACACTCCATCCATAAGTAAATAAATCTATGACTTTTTTTAAATATATTAATAATGATAACACGTTTTTTTTTGTATTTGTCAACGAACAGATTATAATTATTCTGTTATTCTATTACAGTTATACCATTTAAAGAAATTCTTAAACTTAATCAAATTATAATAATCAAAATTCACATAACTACCATGTATGTGAAAGTATATCTTTCGGTCTGATTAACTGTTACTTTTAACCACTAAACCATAGAAACAATGGCAGTTAAATTTGGAATAATGGTGATCTAGGACTTGGAGGAGGATGCTGACAATTTTTTATTTTAAATATATTGGAAAAGTAATTTTGTATGTATAAAATTCTGTTAATATTTAGAAGGTATCACGTGTCAGCTCTTACGTAAAAGTAAGCTTTTATATACATTATATACTTTAGAAAAATAAACTTGGTAACAATTGTTCAATTTAAGGTTTGGTGCGTAGAAAAATGTCCTATATCAATAAAATAATGAAAGATTAGCATAATTCCTACACATTTAATTCGAATTAATAATTACGTAACTAAATTATTACACTAGATACCACACTATACCTGTCAAGATTAGCTCGATTTGTTATACTGCTCCTTTTTCTTCTTACTCTTATCACACCGAAGTATGATCGCCATAAAATGTTCGCCATGCTGTGATGTATGATTTGGATTAATTTAGGATTATTTTGTTGTGCCACTATATATTTATGATTATTATATACAATTACAAAGTCAGATAGGTACATCTTTTAGCATTACAATTTTCTTTAGTCTTTAGCTTTGGTAGGTTATTTATAGTTTCTGTTTGAGCGGCACTACCGTTCGATTTCAAAACGAAGTTGTTAGAAACATATAGTTTGCTTGCTATATTGTCATTTTCAGGTAACAGAAAATTAGCCAACAGATTGTTCCCAACGACTCCTTTTTCGATTTTTTTCAGTATTCGTAGTTTTAGGGTATTCATAGTACTTCCAACAATCCATTCTATTATGCCACTGTTTTCGTATAAACACTTTTACACTTTTGTATGAAAATCGATTGTTTAGAAGTCCTACCACGCCAACTACCGCAATCGGTTCCTCAGCTATTACTCCAACAACACCATCATGATATATCATGATAATACAATATCAGAGTTAGCAGTTGCTATCATGCCCTCTCTAGCTACATCTTCTAAAAACGTTATTTGATCGTTAACAATGATAAAGCCTTCGATATATATAGGAGATTCTGGTGAGGAATTTGTTATAGATAGACAATCACTACAACCAGCATCCATTCCTGTGAGACCATCGAAGACAGGGTTTCCCCTGCTAGACCAAACGACAAACCATTGAACGCTTTAAACCCTTCAAGACGTAGGGAGAGGAGGCAGGTAGGTGGGTACCCAGCGCTGTCACTGACCAATGAAATGCAACAGTGCAAGCACCGTTACTTCACGTCGGTATTCTGTAAGAGGGTGGTAGTAACCCAGACGAGCCGACCGATTCATGCTGAAACCAATAACAGTTTCAGCGTAGCTCTACTACCTACAATTGTATTAATAGTTTCGACCCTATGTTCCCTTTGTTCCTTTAAAACTTGTATCTCACGTAAAATGTTGATGTCTTAAAAAGATTTCCTTTATCATGTAGCACCTTAAAATTAACAACACATTTTTTCTATATTTTATTATTTTTATTAGTTTAACTAGCTGTACCCGCAGCTCTGCACACGTTTTTTTAAATCGTATTAAAGAACTATAGAATTGTGAGACTATGTACAAATTACAGAAATGCTCTTTAAAGACAATTGTAAGTACGACGCGCACGCCACTAAAAGTAACTTGTAACGTGTACATTAGATATATAAATACAAAGAGCGTGCCAAATGAGGTTTGTCATCAGCAACATATTTGGAACCTTAACCCACTCTATAACCATCTCAGTGCTCACTAACACTGTATAAGGAGCTAACGAAACAATAACTTAAAATATTATTATTAAAATTTACATTTACATTATATTTAATATACATTGCCACTATTATAATTAAGATTTTGTGGCTATAAAAAAAATAAACGCTTGTCTGTTCCGCAAGAAATTGTATTATGGAACACTACGTAATACGTTTATAATTTAAGATCTTTTTAGGAAGACCTCTATATCATTAATCTTATTAATAATTATAATGCCGAATTATAAACAATAAGCTGATAATTACAGCTAGTCTAAATTAAAATAAATTAAATTACTTTTTATAAGGTCCACTATCTGCCAGTGAAAATCCCATGAAAATCGGTCTAATTGTTTTGGAGAAAGCACTGTGGGCAAAGCCACGGTTAACAGCTAGTATAAACTAAAATTGTCTAAATTACTTTTTGTAAAATCAGCTATCTGCCAGTGAAAGTTTCGTGAAAACTGGTCTAACCGTTTTGGAGATAGCATTGCGGGCGAAGCCACGGTTAACAGCTAGTATAAACTAAAATTGTCTAAATTACTTTTTGTAAAATCAGCTATCTGCTAGTGAAAGTTTCGTGAAAACTGGTCTAACCGTTTTGGAGATAGCATTGCGGGCGAAGCCACAGTTAACAGCAAGTATAAACTAAAATTGCTTCAATTACTTTTTATAAGGTCACCTATCTGTAAGTGAAAGTTTCGCGAAGATCGATTGAACTGTTTTGAAGATAGTACTGCGGGCGAAACCACGCTTAACAGCTAGTCTAAATTAAAATAAACTAAATTACTTGAAATGATGTCCGCTATCTGCTGGTAAAAGATTGGTGAAGATAGGTCCAATCATTTTGGAGATAGCATTGCAGACGAAGCCGCGGTTAATACCTAGTCTAATTTGAAGTAGCCTAAGAAACCCGCTGTAATTTCAGCTATGTGTCAGTGAAATTGCTGTCAAAATCGGTCTAGCCGCTTCGGAGATTACCCGGAACAAACAGACAGACAGACCGACAAAAATTTTAAAAATTGCATTTTTGTTATCAGAAGCGTGTATACTTTCATACCCAATCAGTGAAAAAAAATTATTTTGATATTACAGACACATTAAAATTTTAAAGGATGAGTTTCATTGATTTCCTCTTCGGTATCTTTATATTACAGACGGTAACTTTAACCCAAACAGATCAATTTAATAAAAGAGGACTGAAGTATAAACCCAAACAACTAGCTCTTCTTAATACATGGCTATAGAGTTGGTTGCGGCACTGGCTATGGAGGCTCTGGCGTTAGTAATATTCGTGTAGCTGGTGAGCTTCCAGTCACCGGTATAGCAATTGTCGCTAGAAAGGCCCCCATCATTGACATTGTTGAGTTCAATGAATCCTCTGCTGCTGCCAGTGCTGTTTCCATTGTTCATCCAAACGTTCTTAAAATTTGCAAAACAATTATTTCAATATTCGATATTTGAATATTTTCACAACAGCTTCTTTGTAGTCTAGTATTTTTTCTTCTTCTTTTTACCTCCTCTCCTTACCCTTGTTGGTCTGTATTTATTCACCACAAAGAGTTGCCTAAATCTATGTTAAATGCAAACATTTTGCGTCACTATTAATACTTTATAATTTAACCAATTAATATTCAATAAATTAAGTTTTATGGAAAGCGTTTAGTTTAAAGGAAACAGCGTTTAGTTCCTATTAATGATCTCCAATTATAAGTGCAGTCTAAAAAAAAAATGATATTTTTATATCTATTATTAATAATTTGTTTCTAAGCTTATCAATTGTGAATTAATAGCACTTAATTAAAACACTGCTACTAATTATGCAAGTTCTAATTCTTTCTTACCTTCAAACAATTTTTTTTTATCTAAACGTCTCTTTCCGCTTGTGTTTCTAAGAATTCAGTGTCGTTGAATATAATAAAAATAATAACAAAATAATCGTCTTGAAGATTATCAAAATATCATTTATTTTTTTGTAAGTTGTAGTTTTCGAATTTAGTACAAGTAAGAGCCACCGCATCCGCATCCACATCTGCAAGAACCAGCGATAGAAACTTCGCCAGCAGCAGCTGCGGGTCCGCCGAACTCAACAGCGCCAATTATGGGGACCTGTCCAGAAACGACAGCTATACCGGCAACGGGGAGCTCACCAGCTACACGTATATTACCAACACCGTAGCCTCCGTAGCCGGCCCCGCAACTAGCACTATTGCCAAGCGGAGCATACGGTGCAGCAATAGGCCCAGCAATTCCGATAGGTGCGATTGCAGGAGCGACACCGGCCTTACCTAAGCACTGGCTGTAGACATGCTATAAAAAAACATATAATCCCATCAATTTCAGTGCCTTTACATGGAAAATTGAACCTTAAGATTTTCACTTGTTAAGGTCATGAATAAAATTGTAGTGGAATGTGAATTTGTCTTTAGAGTCAGTTCTAATTATATTACTCTTGAAGAGATCAGATCTTATAACCCTAATCTGAATCTAAAACTTGTTGGTCATATAATTGAAACATAGTCAGAAAACCTACCTGTATCAGGCAAGCCTGAATGCAAAGTAAGGAAACAGTGAAAATGGACATCTTTAAAAGTCCCAAGCACAAAATTTGAAATCGGAATGTTTAATAGACTTGTATCCAAAACTATATATTCGACAAATTGTATACATAACGCAATTACAAATTTCCCAATCCAAATATGACACAATTAATAAAACTCTTGCGTTATGCACGATATTAGTAGTTATTAGGAAAATGCTGGCAATTATGATGAAAATTCAACACGATAATTCGATTTATTAATTCAAGAAAATTAGGTTATCAGAGCAAAGTATTATGGTGGAACGTAAATGTCACGTATAATTAAAATTAAGTGCTTCAACGCTGATTAAGATGCTGCGACGTTACTAAATGTTGTTTATATCTCATGCAGTATTCGGTATATAAAACAATACTTAGGTGTTAGGATCTCATAAACACGATCGCACGAAAGATGGTTGGGAAAGTGATATTCGTCGTCTGCGCGTTGATTCTTGTGCAGGTATGACTGTTAAATTATAACTATGTAGAAACTATATTAGACCAACATGAAAATGCTAGTGGGAATCTGCTGAATGCGAACAATGTAGAGACGCTTTTTGAGGCATTCTTTAGAGGGATCCAAAAACTTAGTAGTGGATAACTCCTTCTGCAGCGATGTTAAAAAAATTAAATCTTTTCTTACAAAAACACTATAATGGTTTTATCACCAAATGCATAGTAGCTTGGACCCATTGAAGAATCTAGCAACTCGTTCATTTACTGCATATAAACCACCTGAACTTCACATCCAACATGCCTATACGTCGTGTATATGTCGTGTGTCGCTCCGAGTGCATGGCAGTCGTTAAAGCCTGTTACTTAATTATTCAAAATATTTATCTAGCTTCAAATGAATCTAAACCCGTTAAACTTGTAAATTTAGACAGTTATAAAATATTGTCTTGAAAAACTTAAGGATTTTTTATAAAGTTTATATGGATGAAGCTACATTATATATTATTTATTTCTTTCAGACAATCTCTGGACAATACTACGGTGCTTTCAACGGCTTTGCTGATTATCCCTACAGTCCTTACAGTTTCGGATGGGGATATGATGGTGTAGGAGGTTACGATGGCTGGGGCTATGGAGGTTACGATGGATGGGGTTACGGAGGTTGGCCGACAGGAGGCTGTGGCGGTTGCGGTGGTTGTGGCGGCTACGGAGGTTTCGGGCCTTATGGATCTGGTTTTGGTGCCGGTTTTGGCCCTGGTATCGGTGCGGGCATCGTCCCTGCCAGTGGTTTCACTTCTTTCGGAGGTGGATTCACAGTAACTAGTGCTTCTCCGATCGCTCCTACCGGTCTCACGGTGACTTCCGAGAACGCTATTGAAGGAGCCCTTGCGGTTGTTGGTCAATTGCCATTCTTGGGAGCTGTAGCAACTGACGGAGCTTTCCCAACTGCTGGTGCTGGTGCTGTCTCTTATGGATGCGGAGATGGATCTGTCGGTATTGCCACCGAAGGTCCCATTGCCCCTGCCGCTGCAATTGCTCCTGCTGGTCTCGGTTATGGTGCTGGATGTGGATGCGGTTGTGGTGGTGTCTATTAAAGCCCAACGACTTCGCAAATAAATTATAAATAAATCAATTTTGTTTTCTTTCGTTAATAAATGAGTTCTTGTTGAAAGGTTTATTTCTGAATAGTATGTTCGCTAATTTCGTAGCATCTATAATGCTTTATTTCATATTTAAGCCTACAGGGAACTTAAAATACATTTAATTTTCTCATCCCAATAAAAATGATCTAGATGGAGTTACATTAGAAAGTTTTCGATGTGAATTCGAATACTACAACGAAACTTGTTTGTTGATTATAGGTTTTAACGTTAGCCCTTAATAACATCTGATCTTAAGTAATGATTTAACTCAAGATGGTAACATATAATGTTACCTAAGTCTAGGAAAAACAGGCACACAAGTTCCATGACCAGAACATAACTATAGATGCTCGACGAAAGCTTTTAAAGTTAAGTGTGAAATCTAGGCAGATAACAATGAGACGAATGGAAAGGTCCAAATGTCCAGTTTGCCCGTGGCTTTTTAATTGCAAATTTAAATTAACAATTACCTTTTCGCTTTTTATTATTCTAATTGCAAACATGTGCCTAGTATCCGAATGATCTTATCCACTGAGAAAGCCACGAGTCTTATCAAATTTTATGTTTGCAGGCAAAACTAATATATATATGAGACAAGTAAAAAAGCATTATAAATAGATCTAGCTCTATCTTAAAAGTTGCTTTAGGATGGCACCAGTGATACAATTTTTTTAATAAAGCCCATTACGCAATGAGTAAACTCTGAAGCTGAAAATTAGTCTCCAAACACTTATAGCTATATTCCGGCAACCACATTTGAGAGCAAGTCACCTTCTAGACTTAAAGCAGTATTGCTTCGACCACACCGTGGGTCAAAAGTCGGCAATAAAGTTGGCAGACAATATGACCAAAACGATTAAATACCAATTAAAATCAAGAAAAAAAAGTAGAAGTATTCTTGTCGAAACAATTAAGAGCTTCGACCAACAATAACTAGATAAAGGGTCGGCGCGAAAAATACGTCTCGGTAAATAACGGCTCACTTGAAAGGTGAGTTCTTATTTTGTTTAGTTTGTTTGAAACACAGCCAACGTAAGCACGTTTTACATGTCGCAGTGTATTCAAAAGATGCAAAAGTAACACCCGAAAAAGCTATTGAACCGCCGAAGTATCTTACTTTCGCTAAATACATATTGAATAAGTTATATTTTAAGCTTTAAACTAACAAATAATATCAAATTTTGAACAAAATTACCGTTTTTATACCTGTGGTACAAATGTTTGGCCAAGGTTCTTCAACCACGCACAAACACGTATAATAACGGGATAAAGTACTTTATTCATATACATATATATATATATGATCACGTAACATCAGGTGACCCATCTGTTCGTTTGCCACCTTTTGACATAAAAAAAAGTTACAGAAACAGAAAAAAAGAAACTGAACCAATTAAAATTGTTAATTATATTACATTTAATTTGAAGTGATTTGTAATTTGTTGACAGACAATTTTGTCATGACATATATTAAATAAAAACATAAGCTTTTAATGTTTGTTAATTTACACACTTAAAACATGAGACAATAGTATTATATATAAAAACACTTATTAATTAATGTCTATGGTTAAGTCAAACAAGCACGCCCGCGCACCGTGCCGTCGCTTCGCTCAGTGTCGGTATCGCATCGGCGGACTTCTTACTCTCGCATCTCTGCAGAGGGCGCTAGTAGTTACCACCCGTATCTTGCCCAACTGGCAAGTATACGTGGGAAGTGCCTACGTTCCTGTCGCCTCGCGTTACAAGTTCTAAAATTATTCTTCGATTATTTAAGGTGGATAGTTTGAAGTGGTTAAGACGGTCATTTATATTATATATTTTGTAATTTTGTTGCAATTATAACAAACATGCCCTAAAAATGTTTTCTGTAATCGTTCTATGTTTTTTTATATAAATATCATAATGTGGATTCCAGATTAGTTTGCAATATTCTAAATTAGGTCTAACTAATGTTTTACAAAGGTGTATTTTAGTCCTGCAATTCCTGAAATTCTTACAATTCCTTAAACCAAAACTAATATTTTAAAAGATTTTTTAATAATATTATTTGTATGATTATCAAATTTTGTTTTTTTATCAAAAACTATACCTAGATCTGCTATATAATCAACTTCTTGCAAAATATTTTCTTCTATCCTATAAACACATTGTGAGTTGGAGTTCTCTATATAATCATCATCATCATCACCATTACCCTTATCGCACTTAAGTAGGGTCGGCACAACATGTTTTCTTTTTTCACTCTCTCCTGTCAAATATCATTTCAGTATTCACACCTTTTACGCACATATAATTTTTCACGCAGTCCATCCATACCTTTTTCGGTCTTCCTCTACTCGTATATCCATCCACAAACATACAGAGTTCTCTATATAATAACATTTATTAATATTAAGTTTCATTATATCCATATAACACCATAGTACTACACGGTTCAAGTCTTCTTGAAGTAGAATTGCATCTTTTGGCTTATACGCTTATATTATTACGCTATTCTATTTTAAGATCATCAGCATAAAGATAGAAATCAGAGTGTTTAAAACAAGATGTAATATCGTTTATAAATATATTAAACAGGATTGGCCCAGGTGACAACCCTGAGGGACTCCTGAATAGATGGGGAAAAGAGAAGATGAAAATCCATGTGCAAATACTATGGATTTATGACCTTAAAAGTATTTAGTATGATTCAAACCAATTTAGTAAATTTCCAGTAATACCTATTGAAGATAATTTGAATAATAGTAGTTCATGATCCACCGAATCAAATGCTTTTGAGAAATCTGTGTATATAACATCCACAAGGATGCAGTTATCTACAGAGTTAACCAGGCCGTGATGATAACGAAAAAGATTGGTCACCGTATGTTGGCGACGCACACGATGAGTAGCTTATACATAGTTTTATACATAGATTTATTGATATTTTATAGAGAACATATAAATAGATTTATTGACATATACTATAGATTTGTTAGATAATTCATGCAGATATAAATTGAATATAGAATTATTGGTATGTTATTTGTGTATTGAGTTATTGAATATGGAATTATAGATGTGCTATTTATAGTAATAGGGATTGAATTATGGATATGTAGAATTATTGAATATAGATTGATGTATGTATTGTTTATAGGTAGAATCATGTATAATAATAGATAAATAGGGACTTATGCATTCATAAAATTACTGAATTATGGATTATATAGAATTGTGTGTTAGTATAGGGTGACGTATAGATTACATTCGCATTAAGTAGGGTATTACATGATAGAAGAGATTAAAATTATGCCGTATGGAACATATAACGTGTGTGCATGGAAACATTCGTAGAGAGAATATGATAGAATTACACATGTTATATATTATTGAATTATACATTACATAGTAAGAATTATATGATCATACAGAACGGCAAATATGGAAGATTGTATAATTTAATATAGACAAACGTAATGGTTATAGAGGTACAACTTTTACAACGGTTTTTAACGATATGGACAAGGACAAATTATATACCGGCTTTCCTTTGTAATGTTAAAAATACTAATTCCTAGAGAGTAGGCGGTGGATTTTGCCTTTGAATAAAGCAAAATAATATATTCTCTGTTAAATGGTTATTGCACAAGCAATATACTTGAATAGGGTCCGCCGACCAATATTTGTTATGACGTTACGGTATCCGAACGAGCCCAATAAAGTAATATATTTTGTTATAGGATAATTGTACAAACAATAGTTGAAAGATGCAAGTCGAAACGGGATTTTATGGTTTTAGAATAGCTTCTCACGCAACGGCGTTGTAAATACAAATTTCTAATTTTATTATGTATCGTTTTGAAATAAATTATGAATGGAATTAATATTATAACAAGGAATATATATATATATAACTGGCGAACATAACGTAACGATATGTATTATTGAATTTCGAGTGAATATGAATGTGAATATATATAGAGATTAATTATGTCACCCTATACAGATCGATGTAAATAACACACTAAAAATAGATTTAGATATGAATATAAGTTAAGGTTTATGTAATAAGATTATTATAGAGTTATATAGTATTATAGAATAAAACATAGAGTTTAGTGCAAACCGGCGCTTAATATAGAGATAACTTTATTCATATGTAAGATAGATATAAGATGTAAATTTTAGAGAATAGGTTGCATGCAAAGAGATGATAAGAAATTTATATTATAGACTTTTTATATGTAAAGATAATTATGATAAATAAATAGAAATGCGTATACCGAGCCAACGTATAGAGCCACGACGTCGGGGTACCGTTAGTCGCCGGCCCGATTTTGCTTATAAGCACGGTCCGCGCGGTACTAGATCGTAGGATCGCCCACGCCGTCTTTGCGTGCGAGGTTGCGATCATAGTTGATACGTGTCGCGAGAATCTTCTCTCTCGCTCGCGCATCGCGCTACGTTCGGAGCCTGCGCGGCGGCGCGCCGCACTAGCGCCGCCATCGAAAAGCACCAGTAACTTTACGATGTCGTCTTACGGAACCCCAAAAGGCCCCTTTCAGGGACAATCAGAGAGCGATCCGAAGACCATGATAGCTAAACCTTCCAGCTCATGAGCTACGAGTTCTTCATGATCTAGCTCCACCTCACGGGACCAACGATCGAGTTATCAATCGCCCACGCGGACCTCAGAATCACTCCCGAAACCAACTGAAATGTCAGAAATACTAAAAATTGATTCGTTTACTATAAAACAATTACACGAAGCTAAAATTTCGAAAGAAAAAATCATAGGATGGGTACAGTTGTTGTCGCGTCTGATTGAAGTCGCGGCAGGCCGATTCCGTCTTACTAAAGAAGAATTATTATATCTAGAAGAGGCTAGCAGTGGTACGCTCAGGCTGACCGATGACCCAGAGACCCAACCGACCGTACAAATGAGCCCTCTAGGCAGGGCGGACCGCAGAAAGCTCGAATCAGTCGGTAGCGAGGACGAAAGTCAACCTAAGCGCCAACTGCAATCGGCATCACTCGGTCAGGAGCAGCCACCACGAGAAATAACCACTTCACGTCATCAAGACGAGATATTAAAAACCACTACAAACAAACAACCGCTTCCCCAAAGAGAGGGCTTAATGCGTGCGCCCCTACCGGCCACTACGGGCACTAAAAAGTCCCCGAAGCCGCCGACGGGAAGCACCGGAGCGGCCACAGTGCCGCGAAAGAGCGTAGATGCACCCCGATTAACGAAACGCATACCATTAATGCACAGAGCATCTACGTCAAAACAAACGACATACGCAGCCGCCATGACACCGGATCCGAGGGTTAGACCGGTTATCCGGCCGCCCAAAATTCCAGATGAGCGACGCTTACCGGATATTCCGATAACGTTCGCCAAGGACACCACAACAACGCCGCAAGTCACCGATAAAACGAGTGCGACCGCAGGGGAAACATCAGAAGCAGTTAAAGCCGCCCCGCTCCCCCGCTACCCACCAATAGTCGTCGAAAAGCTGCTCGACTGGACACGTCACTTCAGAATACTGGCCAAGAAGCTCGGGCGCGATCCCAATGCGCGACCGTTCGGGGAGGGTGTAAGATTTCCACCCGCGGACCCGGATGAATACCGGATCATTCAATCTTACATGACTGATCTCGAAAAGGTGAAGGATATTAGCTGGTTCTCGTACTCCTTACCCACCGAAAAAAGCCTGAAGGTCGCGATCCGCGGCCTGGCGGCAAAAACAATGCCGGAAGAGATCTTACTAAAAAAGGTTTTGAACCTGAATACGTCTGACCAATTAGAGGCCGAAGTGGACGACCCGGCTGTATATATTATTGTATACTGAAAAGGACGCCGGAATTAATACCGGCGATCTACCAAGTGAATACTATATTACACATGACTGGCACGAACATAGAAGCGTGGAGGGGGAAGAAGGGCCCGGCCCAGTGTCACCGGTGCCAGACTTTCCGACACTCTTCACATAAATGCCACAGGCCGATCGCATGTGTGCGCTGCGTTGTCCTCACCTCGCGTGCGACTGTGACCGCCCATTAACGGATCCACCAACCTGCGCAAACAGCGGGGGCCCAAATACTGCAAACAATGCAGCACAATGCCCTGTTTTTAAGCGCGAAGCGCGCAATAAACGGGCCGGTACGGTTGCTCGAACCGGGACCCATGGACGGAAATCAGGAGACATGCCACCGCCCAAACAGACGGTAGAGACGACGGCAGTCGGAAGCTTAATGGCACCGGCAAATTACGCACCTGAGAGAGAGACGATTAATATGAAAAGAGGAGGACGGCAGAGAAAAAGGAAGCCAGCAAAAAATATTGCAAGTGTTACCGCGCTCGCCCCACCCATGGTTAACCAGCAACCGACGGTGAACACGAGTGAAAAGCGGACAGACTATAACTCCGAACTTGAACAATACATGCATATCCTGTCTACAACACAAGATCAGGATATTATAGAGCTATGTAAAGCGAAGCTCAGAAAACTTATGCTAGACCGATGGACAACACACTTAAAATAGTGCACTGGAATGCGCAATCGCTCTCGAAGAAGAGAAGATTGGTCGCGCATTTTCTTCGAGAGCACAATGTAGACGTGATGCTTATTTCTGAGACGCAGCTTAAGGAAGGCGGGGGGTACGCCATCCCCAACTACCACATCTACAGAAAAGACGAGACAAATGAAACGGGTATCGCCATTAGAGGCCTGGCGGTACTCGTTAGATGGAATATCGTACACCAAGAAATACCATACAAAGAATTAAAATCGATGTATGCGCTGGGTGTACTCATCTCCATAGACAACCAAGAAATGCGTATCTATGCCGCATATAAGCCGCCTAACACGCAGCTCGACGTAAGCGATTTACGCGGACTTCTGAGCACAGACGACCCTACTATCATAGCGGGAGAATGCTAAACATGTGTGGTGGAATTCATCACACACATGCCCGCAAGGAAGCAAGATCTACGATGATGCAATTATCCATGACTACAACATTGAGGGCCCCGACCAGCCCACACACTATAGTCAAAGCCATCACTCCGCGGACGTCCTCGGTATAGTCATACATAAAGGACTCGGATGTTCACCGAGGCAGGAAGTGTTACCGGACCTACCATCGGACCACCGCCCGGTACTACTGACCATTGAGAATCCACCAATCAGGTCAGAATTACCCGGCAAACGTCACAAAATCGACTGGGTTAACTTCAACAGCCTGCTCTACAACAACACCCGGTCGTCCCCTACCTCAACGGCCGAGGAAGTAGAACAGGCCGCAACCGAACTCTGCAACTGTATAGTTGATGCTCTAACTAAAGCAACGATAACTACACCGTCACCCACCGACCACGCAGGCGACCGGCACTGCCTCCCTGCGCGCATCGTGAACCTAATTGCCGAAAAAAGAGCATTACGCTGTCAGTGGCAGAGAACGCGCTGCCCGTTGCAGAAAACCCGGCTCAATAGGCCAAGTGTTTGAAAGTTTACACTCTCTGAGTCACCCCGGTGCAAATGCAACAGCGAAGCTGGTAGCTCAACGTTTTGTGCGGCCTGGTATTAACAAGGATTGTCGCGAGTGGTCCAAGTTATGCCACGCTTGTCAACGTACGAAGATTTCAGGTAATACATATAGATATTTTGGGACTGCTACCTGTCAGGTGGATACTGTTATTGACTCACTGCCATCGACAGATTTATTTTTTGGCCTGAGGCAATCCCGTTAGAGGATATAACTACTAAAACTGTCGCAAAAGCTTTTATCTTCAATTGGATAGCACGTTTTGGCTGCCGATTCGAGATAGTTACAGACCGCGGAAGACAATTTGAATCTGCTCTAATGAAACAACTTTCAGGACTTGCAGGATTCCGTAATGTAAATAAATGTATTATTGCAAGCATGCCGGTACATAAATGTCATTGCTGAATGTCGCGAAATTTAATAAAGTAATTAAAAACTTAGCGTATGCGATTTTGACCTATTGTGGCTAATTCGGAAGCCGATGGGTCAAATAGCTAATTATATTCAATTGAAATATGTCAAATATGTCGAAGTAATATTGAAATGTAGTGTCAAAAGTTGCAATGATAACAAAAAACCCTTTCTTTCTTTAAGGAAAACAATTTCATGGATATAATAAGAATATATATCGATTTTTTGATACAGGAACACTCTCGAGCATCCCCAAAGTATCCCACTAAATTATTATCACAATATGTTCAGTAATTTTGGCATGCATAGCGGACAAATATACAAAGATTGATTTTTATATATAAAGATAAGTCCTTACAGTCGGGTATATTTCCAACAATATGGAAACAATCCTTGATTGTGCCAATACCCAAGACTGGAAAAGCAAACTATAGAGATAATTATAGACCAATATCAATATTACCAGTCTTTAGTAAACTGTTTGAATCCCTTTCATATCTCATTATTTTCTGGCATGTCAGATCAATTACTACAGAGAATCAGCATGGTTTTATGTTGTCTAGATCTACGGTATTGGGGCCGCCGCCTGTCAATATGGCGATACCTCTCGCCATCGTACGTCACCGGCCCGCGGTTAGGTGGGGTGAGGTGGAAATGAGGTGAGACTTGAGGCGAGGCGACGTTCCCCGGCGGTGGGCGGGCGTAAAACTCTCAAAGATGGTAGCGAGAGCGCCGGTAGCCCGCCTCGGTGGCGACAGTCGGATGCCGGTGTCTTGAAGGTGCACCGCACCGACTATGATGTGCAATAATGCACGAGTCAGCCGATGAAGGTGGTGGATTATGAAGCGGAGGTCGGGGTAGTCGCAAGAAAACACTGTGGTTCTCGTATAATGACCGCGTCCCCGAGCCAACAGAGCACTAGTAATGACGATGAAGACTTCTTGATATTATTATTCGATATTATCTCAATGAGATGTACAAGCAGATTACTCGATATTACTGCTTGACTTGTACAGTTGAACTATTGTCATCTTCGCTGCCTCTGAAGACGAAGCTCGGGATCTACAAAACATATGTGAGATCTCGTCTGACCTACGCGGCACCGGCCTGGTACGCATACCTGTCGGACACACAAAAAGACAGGCTCAGAGCTCAAGAACGCCTGAGCCTCAGGACCATCACAGGAGCACCCCGTTACGTACGCAATACAACCATTGCGCGCGACTTAAAGTGGGAGGGATTAGATGCCTTTATAAAACGAATATCAACAGCAATGTTCGAGCGAGCGGACGCGTCGAGCTTCCCTTTTATTAAGGGAATCGCTCCGCTTCACGCAAGACCGCCGGACTCACGATATAAACCTTCTCCTCGAAATCGAGTCGTCACGGAGGATGACGACATTCAATAAAGGAAAGAATAACCATACAGAATACTTGAAACCAGCCGCTCTATAGTTTGAGCGAGAAACAACTCCCAATACCGGCGTACATCAGTACACCGCGATGAACTTCACTGAGGGAGGCATAGCCTCGGTACAGTTACATCGCCGACTCCGTAAGGAGTAGGCAGAGAAGGCTCTCACAGTACTAGATCGTAGTCTGATTGCATATAGCGTCACAGTAACATAGAGTAGTTTGATCGCACATCTCATTGAGATAACATGGAATAGTTTGATCGCACATCTCATTGAGATAACCCTTAAAGAAAGAAAGGGTTTTTTGTTATCATTGCAACTTTTGACACTACATTTCAATATTACTTCGACATATTTGACATATTTCAATTGAATATAATTAGCTATTTGACCCATCGGCTTCCGAATTAGCCACAATAGGTCAAAATCGCATACGCTAAGTTTTTAATTACTTTATTAAATTTCGCGACATTCAGCAATGACATTTATGTACCGGCATGCTTGCAATAATACATTTATTTACATTACGGAATCCTGCAAGTCCTGAAAGTTGTTTCATTAGAGCAGATTCAAATTGTCTTCCGCGGTCTGTAACTATCTCGAATGGGCAGCCAAAATGTGCTATCCAATTAGAGATAAAAGCTTTCGCTACAGTTTCAGCAGTTATATCCTCTAACGGGATTGCCTCAGGCCAAAAAATAAATCTGTCGATGGCAGTGAGTCAATAACAGTATCCACCTGACAGGTAGCAGTCCCAAAATATCTATATGTATTACCTGAAATCTTCGTACGTTGACAAGCGTGGCATAACTTGGACCACTCGCGACAATCCTTGTTAATACCAGGCCGCACAAAACGTTGAGCTACCAGCTTCGCTGTTACATTTGCGCCGGGGTGACTCAGAGAGTGTAAACTTTCAAACACTTGGCGTCGAAATGGCGCTGTGACGAACGGTATGAGTATTTGATTGCTATCGTAGAGCCACGCTGAAGTTATTACTGGTTTCAGCATAAATGGGTTGTCTCCCCCGGGATAGTACCACCCTTTCATAGAAAACCAACGTGAAGTATCAGGGCTTGCATATTTGCATTTCGTTCGGTCAGTGAGAACGCCGGAGGCCCACCTCCCTCCCCTCTCCCCCTCCACACTCTACCCTAAGAAGGTAAGACCCCTTCCCCCAAACACAGTCTGGTAACGTACTTGCGACTCCCCTAGTGTTGCAAATGTCTATAGACGGCGGTGATCACTTAACATCAGATGACCCGCATATTCCTTTGCTTCCTATGACATAAAAAAAAATACAATTCTATCAGTTTCACCAGGATTGTAGTCTTTTGTAAATTAAGCGAAGTTTCTCCTTCAAGTATTCTTTTAATTTCCATATCCTCGCGTTGCGATTTTGCCAGAAGTATTAATCAACAGGTCGTGATAACTCTTCAATCCTCGCTATATATATCTCGTATATCTGTGCTGAATCGGGAAATGTAGTCTAAAAGTGCGGAACTGCCGTGGTGAATATTTATCGCGTCGTGTGGCAAAGGCATGACAGGTAGGCTTAGTGTCGGTATAGATATCAAAGTGGCGAGCTTCCAGCACGTGGTTGAAGTAGCGTATTTCCTCGTATATCGCGAGTAGTTCTCTATCGTATGGAGAATATTGTACTTATGATGGACTGAGTTTTCGCGAGAAAAAGTTAAGAGGGTTCCATGTGCAGGGTTTGAAGTGCAGCACCGATAGCAGTATCTGATGCATCTGTGAATGTTGTGATTTCTGCATCTAGGTCTGGAAGCTATTATTGGTGTCAGCATGAATGGGTCGGCTCGTCCGGGGTACTACCACCCGACCCACAGAAACACCAACGTGAAGTAACAGTGCTTGCATTTTGCTCATATTGCAAACAACTCCAAAACTATTGTAAATGAGCCCGGAACTCCTTAGAACTATTCAAAAATCGAGTGATGATTTTTTGCATACTTATACGGTGTGTTTTTCAATGGGCTGTCATGGCTTTAATTGTACAGAACTGTTGCTCATATTGCAAAGAACTCCAGAACTATTGTAAAGGTGCCCAGAACTCCTTAGAACGGTTCAAAAAATTTTCTTACTGATTGGGTACGAAAGTATACACGCTACTGATAACAAAAATGCAATTTTAATAAATTTTGTCGGTCTGTCTGTTTGATCCGGCTAATCTACGAAACGGCTGGATCCGATTATGACGGGAATTTCATAGCTGAAATTACAGCGGGTTACTTAGACTACTCCAAATTAGACTAGAAATTAACCGCGGCTTCGTTTGAAATGCTATCTCCAAAACGGTAGGACCGATTTTCACGAAACTTTCACGAGCAGATAGCGAACATCATAGCCAGTAATTTAATCTATTCTATTTTAGACTAGCTGTTAACCGCAACTTTGTCTGCATTAAAATTTAGCAAGATTTCACCTCCTTCTTTATTTTTAATAAGTGAAATAATTATCAGCTTATTGTTTACAATTCGACATTATAATTATAAATAACATTAATAATATAGAGGTCTTCCTAAAAAGAT
>MU159285.1:131602-144619 GCA_015888305.1 Antheraea pernyi | reverse complement strand
TTTATTTTTAATCAGCACTTTAACATCTTTTTTTTGTAATCATATCAATATCTATTAGTGAATATCTATAATTAGCTTTAAGTTGACTATTGTATTTTGAATGATGTATGAAAAGCTGTTGATATTCCTTCGAATAAATAAATAAATATTTTACTTATGATGGACTGAGTTTTCGCGAGAAAAAGGCAAGAGGGTTATTATTGGTGTCAACATGAATGTGTCGGCTCGCCCGGGGTACTACCACCCGACCCACAGAAACACCAACGTGAAGTAACAGTGCTTGCATTTTGCTCATATTGCAAACAACTCCAGAATTATTGTAAAAGAGCCCGGAACTCCGTAGAACTATTAAAAAATCGAGTGATGATTTTTTGCATACTTATACGGTGTGATTTTCAATGGGCTGTCATGGCTTTAATTGTACAGAACTGTTGCTCTTATTGCAAAGAACTCCAGAACTATTGTAAAGATGCCCAGAACTCCTTAGAACGGTTCAAAAATTTTTTTTACTGATTAGACACTTGCAACACCAGAAGAGTCGCAAGTGCGTTGCCACCCTGTTTGTGGGGGAAGGGGGGAGTGGGGAAGGCGGAGGGGAGGAGAGTGAGAGGGGAGGTGGGTTATCCGGTACTCACACTGACCGAACGAAACGCAACAATTCAAGCACTGTTACATCACGTCGGTTTTCTGCGAGAGGGTGAGACTACCCCGGGCAAGCCGACCCACTCATACTGAAACCAGTAATAGCTTCAGCGTGGCTCTACCACCTATAATGCCTACTGCAGCGCGTATTACGTAACCTGTTCCATAATACCATTTCTTGCGGGACAGACAAGCGTTTATTTTTTGTATAGTCACAAAATCTTAATTATAATAATGGCAATCTATATTAAATATACTGTAAATGTAAATCTTTATAACAATATTTGAAGTTATTGTTTCATTCGTTCCTTATACAGTGTAAGTGAGCACTGAGGTAGTTAAATGGTAGGTTACGGTTCCAAATATGTTGCTGTTAGAATTTATATATCTAATGTACACGTTACATGTTACTTTTAGTGGCGTGCGCGTCGTACTTACAATTCTCTTTAAAGAACATTTCTATAATTGTACATAGTCTCACAATTTTATAATTCTTTAATACGATTTAAAAACACACAAGCCCACCTCCTTTCTCCTTTCCCTATCCCTCCCACATACACAGGCTGGCAAGTCAATTGCGACTATGGTGTTGCTAGTGTCTATGGACGGTGGTGATCACTTAACATCAGGTGGTCCAAATGTTCGTTTGCCTCCTTTTGCCTGGTCCAAATGTTCGTTTGCCTCCTTTTGCCATAAAAAAAATGTTTTTCAATGAAGATTTTTCATTGATAAAATTCTACATTTTTAATAATCGTCGTAGTATATATTACATTTATCCTCCTCCAAACGTGCCCAATATTCTCTCAGACAACTTCCAACTGCATAAATATTTCTCAATACGTATAATTTTATCAAAAAATTCGTGATTTCCAACGGATTCCGTCAATTTTTTTATCGCACACGCAACGTTCACTACGTATCGTCAGTTACGCTGTCGTAATTTTATTTTGTAATTAATTCAGTATAAAATCATTAAAAATAATTAACTATATACACTGTGCTGTTGTGTGACGATACATAATCATGTCCGGTTTGATTCTCGCCTGTTTGTTCGTTTGTTTATCACAGGTATGTTAACGTTTGACATTTTAAAAAGTTTCAACGAAATTTTAATCTCTTCATCGCTATAGCGTGTTATACACATCTGCCAATGTCAAAGTGTATTCCAATGACTATAATAAATACTAAACTTAATGTAGTAATTATCCTCTAAATTTTAAGCTTATATTTGTCTCAGTAGCATTAATTTTCATTAAAAATATGAACATGTATGAATGGTAACTTCAAACTTGCGTTTTGTGCATTATTTTTGAAGATACTGGAATTTTAGATACTAGATTATAAAAATATACCGTAGTAACATTAAATTTAGAAGCAGTATGATCCCTCTATCAGCCACGGTACAGTACAGTATAGTAAGACACACGGGACTGCCCTTATTTGAAAGGCTCGCAGCACTGAACATGTAATCGTATGTACCCAATATTGTATGTGTAAAAACACTAAACTCAATAATAAATAAATAGATCGTAACCAAAGAGTTTTAACATAAGAAGGTAAAGAAGGATTGTAAAATACCTTACAAAAAATAATATAGGCTAATTAATAGTATATAGTGAATTTATGACTTCGATCTCCACTTGGAACTTTATCTTAATGCATAAAATAAGTGGCCGAAAAACTAATAGGAAACGTGATGCCTTCAGACGTAATTATTCAAAATCAAAAATACTTTATTCAATTTAGGCACTGAGAAGGTGCTTATGAACGTTATAGCTACCACCGGTTCGAAAAACCAATGCAGTCATCAATGAGAACCGGCAAGAAGTTCAATCTGGTTTCTCTTTTTATGATATATATTTTTACAAGCATAGGTAGTTCCATTCGTTTTTGATGGATGCACAGAGAGGGGCGCCATTTTCAGATGTCACCATCATTTACGTTTTTTACCCTTTAATAAATAAACCCGCTTGACATGGTACTTGAAGTCACTATCCTGCAAATCGGTAATATGCTTTAGGACTTTATAAAACCTAACACTATTACATACAAAAATGTTACTGGTCTTAGACTAGGCCCCCTCGGCACCTGCTCAAGCCTAGGTCCGTTCCTTCGGCGTGGAGCCCTTGAGTACGCTGCTCGCGCGATACAGTGACACAAAATCTTACATCACTGCGACAACATTACACATATCACCTCCACACATGTCCACACATACACGCTTACACATGCAAGTGGAAGGGTTTTATCTTTTTTCCCTTATCAAACTGAAATAGTTTAGAATATTATCCGATACGAAATATATATAAGAGTTATTGAGTTATGTATGCTTGGTACACATATATGTTTCAACAACTCATATATGTATGAATAGTTAGCTTCGCTTGGGTTAGCTCACATAGGTCGCGAATTGCATGTATCAGGCAACAGCCAAAGCCGAGGTGTGCCACGCACTCTTGAGCTAGTTGTCAAAATAAAATCGGCTGAGTGTCTTAAGCGCTCGCCTTAGTTGTCCGGTGAAGCTGTTAAGACCTTGCTAGGTCAATAGAGTAGTCAGTTCGAAAAAAAAAAAGTTACTGGTTAAGACCAGTAACCAAAGTGTTGTACGCCTAAAATATAAACAAGAACCAATTTGTGATTGTTTCTAGTATTTAAATTTATGTCGGCCTTTACTAAATCGAGCGTATCTGACTTTATGTTGACATACATTAAATTATCAGGATTGCATTGAGAGGTCAGAGTTAAGATACCGAATTCCTGAAACTTAGTCTTTAATGATTCGGGAGGCTTCATATTATAAATTGTTTGGAAAATTAATGATAATTTTGACAATTTTACAGAACGCTCTCGGTCAAGTATTAGGCCTTGGCAATGGACTTGGGCCCTGCCCGTGCGCTGGCGGTCTTGGATACAATGGACTGGCGGCTGGCAATTTAGGTCCTGGCTCATACCCTGGTAATTTAGGCTTCAATGGCCTCGCAATGGGTGGACTTCCGATTTCTGGTGTTACGCCAATAGGCTACGGCGATGTGGCCGTCGCTGGAGAGCTGCCAGTGGGTGGTAACACTGCTGTAGCGGGCAACGTGCCAGTTATTGGTTATGTGATGTTCGAAGGCATCGTGCCAGCTGGTGGTATAGCTAGCGTAGCGAATAACTGCGGCTGTAATGGCCCCGTAATATATTAAATTAAGTAATAATTAAATGAATTCTTTATTAGTTAACATTTATCGTTTCATTTGTACACTTTTTGATATATAGAATAGGCATATAGAATCAAAGACAGCTAAGTGCCACAAGTTCTAAAAATGAACTGAGTATGGAGCCATCTAGTCTTATTGGTTGCAAATCACCATTTAATTCCTACAAGAAATAAAATACAGCCTTTTAATTTTCGTTTTAAAATTGATTTTGAGATCAAATACATTTAAGTACAACCAAATCATCAAATAAGAAGTAAAGTAAGAATAAAATACAGTTAAGGAATTATCGTATTTTTTAATTTCTTGAACTTCTTTTTTAGAGCTGATGGCCATAGGCAGGCAAAATCAATAGCCTATGCCACTCCCTAAAATTGAAACTTTGAATATAAGTAAAACTCCAACTCTGAGAATAGATAAACTTTTTTTTCGTTTCCTGCAAATTTGGCACTTAACTGTTTTTGATTTTATATGCCTCATATAATGAGAATAAAAATGAACATAATCCTTACCCTGTTATCATTTTAAATTTAAAATCGAATAAGCTGGAACGCATCATGTACCAGCGAACATCATCAATAAAGATAAAGATAACATTTCTGCTATAAAACTTACTCACTAACCTCTAACTCATCTGAAATCCAGTTAAACTCGTTGTTTGGGAGATATTGTAAGGGTTCATTATAAGGGCAACCACACTAGACGTCTAAGGCACATTTAACTTTATGTTAGTATAGATTATTTTGCAGCAAATATTGCACGCGAGCACTGTATAGCGGTATATTTGAGACACTAAGTACTACGCCAAAAAGCGAAGCGAGATATTTTATTTTTATCTATATATCTTTATATATAAATTTCTTCTGTGCGTGTGTACATACACACACACAGTGACATCACTGAACTCCTCCTAAACGGCTGGACCGATTTTGATGAAATTTTGTGCGCATGTTCCAGTGGATCCGAGAATGGTTTAGATTCACAATTGGACCCGGTAGGTGGCGCTGCGGTTGAATTTTGTGATAAACTTTCTTATTATCAAGGCAGGACAACGTCCAACGTCAACGTATATATATTATTATATCATTTTATTTTCTTCTACCTTTTGCTCGCGGTGTCGCTCTATGGTTGATTTATCTCTAGGAAATAATGCCCCTTTCGGTATCCCTAAGAATATGTATGTAAAATTTTAGAGGTCAGTTGACTAGTTAAAATGTGAATACGTAACAAACAAATTGACTTGCGTATTTATAATATTAGTTAGTGTTGAACGATACTATTTCTGTTTTATTTACTGATTTAATGTTTTATCTCACTGAATTAATAGTATACGGGCGTGTGGCGGCAGTCTGAATGCGCGAGGCCGTCCGTCCGCGTCGCGTGCACTCCACCCACCCTCCGCCCTTTCACCGCTTCTCTCTCAAACCGTTTTAGTCGCGTTAACAGCTAGAACTAGCTAACAGTTACAAGTTCGCAAAGATCCAAGTAATAATATGGTATCATAAGCGTCTAAAACAAATGAAGGGGCTGATGAATCCGTGTACATAGATCCCACCATGTATCTACAGCGAGAACATAAAGAAAAAGGCGGGAAAGAAATAAACAGAGCGTGAATCCGTAAGTGGCCATCCTAAAATGGCTGAACTTTTAAGATTTATTATAAAAAAAATGTTTCAGGTGTCTAGGAATAAATAATAAAATGCATTTCAATCATTTTTCGAAATATCTGTCTGACTATTTTTCTGAACACGTATCACTGCTAAAGTACTGCGTTCATGATAAAAACCTTTACAAGAAAATCGTAAGGCATATCTTCGAGTAATATTTCGTCTTTGTTTCACGAAAATCGGTTCACTCTATCAAAATATATTGGAATCGGAATGACGACGCGAGTTAAGTACGAGAGAAAAAGGAATGACTTTAATAGGCACTGTTTTGTTCATAAGGTTTTACGTGGACGAAGTCGAGGGCACAGCTAGTAAATAAATAAAATAACAAAGACCCCTAATAATAAACATGGACTAACCTGCAATTCAACACCTCATACGGAGCAGCAGCGTATCTGGAGTTTCACTTGCATGAAGAGTGTTATAAGTATCTTGGCGGTTAATGTAAATTTGATGCAAGAACTTGATATATCTATTTGTGCATTGTATTCTGAAGACGTACAGCGAACTTTGATTGGGCAAGAATTAATGGAAGTTTAACTACATGACATTGACATTGCCTCATTGAGCGTGTTCTACCGTCTGTATCATGGCGAGTGTTCTGAAAAGCTATTTAATTTAATCCCTTCCTCTCCTTTTCATACCAGCCCACGCGCGCTGGGCTCCGGAGCCATAGCTTTACGGTAAATCCTATCTGGATACGAACTAAAAATTTCGCAACTTCTTACCGTGAAGCTGTGGAACAATCTCCCGGCCAGTGTTTTCCCTCCTTCCTATAATATGGGGTCCTTCAAGCGTAACGTGAAGAGACATTTATGCAGGCAGCCATGACAGCGGCGACCGATGAGGGATAGCGTGTCTCTCGGTAGACGCCGTTGTTTTTGGATTATACTGTGCTCACCATCAGGCACAGTACAGTCACTCTGTTATGCTAGGATAAAAAAAAAGTTACTTGCGAAAGTGATCGCCGCTCGTATTTCGCTACGCCTTTTATAGACTTGCATCGTTTTAGAGGTAGTAATAGTTATGTCAGTACAAATATTTTTTAACGGTTGTACGGCCATTTGTCCCCACATGTATAAGCATTAAGTAAAACTGAGAATGTATTTTTTTTATTTAGTGAAATCTACATTAACGCGTGCGAAGTTTTTTTTAATATCATAAGTGGCAAACGAACAGGTGGGTCACTTGCTGTTAAGCGATCACCACCGTCCATGGACACTAACAACACCAGAGGAGTCGCAAGTTCCTTGCCACCCTTTGGGGGAAGGGATGAGCGGTGGGGAGATAGGTCTCCGGCGCTCTCACTGACCGAACGAAACGCAACAATGCAAGCACCGTTACTTCACGTCGGTTTTCTATGAGAGGGTGGTACTACCCCGAGCGAGCTGACCCATACATGCTGAAACCAGTAATAGTTTCAGCGTAGCTCTACCACCTTTAATTTATTTTGCATGCAAAGACTAGTTATTTACAAAATATAAAGGCAATCAGGGGTTAAATAGTTAATTATAATATTATTTAAGATACATTACATTTCCCTTAAAAGCTGATTTCAAGTCAAGATGCAAGAAGTAGACTTCGGCAAAGGCATACTGATGATAAAATAATCGTGGTGGTCAAGTGGTTCGAACGGTGGAATATCATTTCGATATCCGCAGGCTTGAACCCCGGCATGTACCAACGAATTTGCATACATTTACTAATTTAAATTGGTAACACTATCGGCTAACGGTGAAGCAAAACATCGTGAGGAAACCTGAACCTGAGAATTGTTCTTGTAGTACTACTGTATGTGGAAAAAACATTGAAACTGTGTAATTCTCAGAGTTCGAAATCACCAATACGTCGTGGGCTGGCGTGGTGATTATACCCATACTTTACTTCGGAAAGAGGCCAATGGCCCTGTAGTGGGTCTCTTACAGGCTGACCATGATGATACATGATGCAAATCTAATATATAGCGAGCCATCTTTTAAGCCTCACTTATCGGTGGTTTCTATTGCCACCAATATTTCATTTAAATTTATCTTGTTACTAGAGAAAACATTATGCTGTACCAATGATTTAAAAAATGTAAAATAACGATGCAGTTTTTTTTTGCAATTAAATAGGGGTGAAAAGAAACAGAAGATTTAAGAAATAATTTATTCACTTATAAACTTACAATAACAAATAAATAATAATAAATTAGGAATTAAATTACAGTAACTTTATTATAAAATTAAGAGCAATTATAATTAACCGATGCAGCTCCATCTGTTGGAATATTACCATTCATAACAACAGTGCCATAGATTGGCATATGGCCAGCTATTGACACTGTTCCGCCAATTTCAAGCGCATCCGCTAATATGTGAAGACCAAACGCAGGGCTACCACCATTGACATTCGGATAATTATTACCCGTCTTTACCATATTTAATAAGGCTAAATATGAATTTGGATTATTAGCTGAATTCGTCCCGGAATTACCTAAAATATTCTGTACGTTTGTATTCATAAATCTGCTGGAGTGTAAATCTGTATTCTTTGGATTATTCTGAATTGAATTTAACTGGACGTTAGCTAAATTCCTTTCCATAAAGTACGGAGGAGCTGTATTCTTCATACCATTGAAGGCGTTAGGTTGATTCGTATTCATGAAATTAGTGGCTCCAAAATTTGTATTTACCGAATTCGCATTGTTCATAACAGCCATTTGTGCAGCAGTATTCATATTTGTCGGTAAATTTGGAGACATCCTATTCAAATTAACTGTATTTGCATTTGGCGTATTTTTATTAGCTAAATTAATTAGATTTGTATTAGCTAAATCAGGCGAAACGTTATTGCCCAAATTCGGGACGTTCCCATTTTGCAAATGATTACCAACAACGTTCCTACTTAATAGGTTGTTTGGTGAAAAGTTATTATTATTAATCTTCCATTTGTCATTCCTCCGTTTAACATCGCTCCATTTGGGATTCTAGCATTTTGGTTGACGAAATTTGCTTGCTGCTGTGAATTAACGCCAAGTATTTGAGCTGATGTGAGCTGTGGAAAAACAAAAGTAATATTTTGTAAATAATAAGAAGAAAGAGCACTAACATTTAATAATATACTAGACTAGGAAATTTTATATCCTAGACACGTTCTCTGTCTTGGAAAGTTTCTGAGAATGAAGAATTTCCAAATATATTATATTTATTATCTTCAATATAAAGCAAGTCTAATCACAGTGTTTACATGATACAATCACATGACTTCAGATTAGCGAATAATTGGATTGTTATTATAATCGATTGTAACGTCTGGAAATGACGCCTCTCTCTGCGCATCCACTAAAAAGAATGTAACTATTTATGTTTCGTAAAAATATATAACATGAAGAGATAAACCAGATCGAGTTTCTTGCCGGTTCTTCTCGATGACTGTGTTGTTTTCCGAACCGGTAGTAGTTTTGACGTCCCTAAGCGCCTTCTCAGGGCCCAAATTAAATATAGTATATTTTGATTTTGAATCGTGAAATAACTGCCATGTTTACCTAATCTTGAATATTTATTCATTCATTATTCTAAATCATAGATTTTCCCCTTATCTCGAAGATAAATCAACAATAATATAGAATCTGTTGCCATTTTAGGTTAAAAAACCTCGATCTTGTTGGTGGAACATATTTTATAGGCAAATAGATACACCGAAAAAAAATTGTCCTATATTATATAAATAAAACTCACCTTGAGAATTAATGCAGTAATAAAAAATAATAAACCACCCATAACTTTAAAATCTGATAAATTAATAACTCAAATCTTACAACAAGTTATTATTTTATACTATTCCTACTTTATCGTAACAGATAATCAACCTTATGTCATAATAGAAATACGTGATAAAATTGAGAAAGCGTTCATCATTTTTATCTAAGCAATAAATCAGTGCAAACAGATTATTAATTCAACTTGTAGAGATAATTATTTTTCTTACTCTTCTTACATCAGTGTTTTGTTAAGCGTAGAATTACTATTTCATCACCTTTTACATCTTCGCTTACGTTTATATTATATTTATTTGCTAGTTTCTAATTGCGACTCCGCGATAATGTAGGTTAGGAGCTATTTATTTAAGGTCCACGAAACTGAGTTCCATGAACAAAAATGGACACGAACCCTTTTATATCAGAATGCAGCATGCGTAATATAAGAACACAAAGTCATAGTATTAATACAAAAAGAATAATTTAATTATATTAAACATGATTTTTTTTTCTATTTGAGGCCAAAAAAACACAAAAAATATATATCGAATTGAAAATGTAAACTATTACAAATAGAAATCATGCGATAGAAAGGGCAATGTTGGCCTGCGTTAGTTCTTGCTAATGGTAGATGAAAAGTTTGTCTGTTAAGTAAACGATTTAGAATAGATTTAGAATTAAAGGCAGTGATTATGTTATTTTTGGCTTGTTAGAACCACGCTGAAGCTATTACTAGTTTCAGCATGAATGTGTCCACAGAAACACCGACGTGAAGTAACACTGCTTGTATAGTTGCGTTTCGTTCGGTCAGTGAAAGCATCGGAGGCCCACCTCCTCTTCCCTTTCGTCCCCCTCCCCCCAAACACAGGCTGGCTACGCACTTACGACTCCCTTGGTGTTACTAACGTCTATTTATTTATTCGTCTATCCACCTATACATTTGCCTCCTGTGATATAAAAAAGGCAGTTCCTGCTCAGTTAAAAGCAAGAACAATAACAACAAAGGGGTTTAGTCAGTATAAATTTGGCATATTCACCTATGTTACCTGCCTACCCGTGAGAAAAAAAAGAAGGTTAGACAGGGAACAAAATTTTTTGAAGTTATACTTCTTTGGGCGCGTTAGGGAAAAATGATGAGAGTAAATTTTTACGATGCGCGCGCACACCGTCACGTTAAACCGACACCCGAAGTTAGCTATAGTCAACATTTTGTTTCTTTGTATTTCTTTGTATTAAAACTTTCAATTCAAATTTCAATGTATAATACCTTTTTTTTATTGTTATTGTCGTTTTTTCTACAAACGTAGAGTAAGGCGAAAGTTAAAATTTTTGAAAAGATTTTATCTTGTTACGCCAAAGAAGTGTAACTTCTAAAGCGTGTACATAAATCCACACACACTTTTTTTTCTGCACGAATAATACTTTTTATCATTTCGTAGCGGAAGTCCATCATTAAATATTATAATGTACGTAAGTTTGCACTTCCGCATGGAATTGATTTACTATTTGGTAGCGACTATGTCTTACTGCAACAAAAAAGTTTCATTTTATTTGCGTGTACCTGAAAAAGTTAAATTCAAATACTGGTAATAGAAAGAGCGATATATTAGTGACTATAACAACAAAAAAGTAATTAAAAACGCGCCTTTGGTTGTCGGTTCAAACTACTGTCGGTTGACACTGTTATGATATAACTGTTATATATAATTAATTAAAATATTTCACAGATTAGCGAGTAATGAATTCCAAATGGAGGTGCAAAGTAACTTCCAACTATAATTTTGCCTTATATTAATTTCCGTACCCAAAACAACGTGTATGCAAAATATCATGATAACCAGACTATTAATTAAGATGTAAGAGCTTAACAAACCTACATTCACATTTATAGTACTAATTAGGATTATCATTATCGAGAGCCCGATATCAGTTTTCATTTTTCTAGCAAAAACCCGTAAAATGGCATCCACGTTCCACTTTCCTTTAAGATCGTAGCAAGCTAAATCCATTATACAATTTTGCATTCTCTTGTGCCTACGTTGAATCTTCTTCAATAATCCTCAATAATCAAAACGTACTCTATAGATTGACGTAATACAGTTAAAGCGTTATATTAGATAAACGCGTAGGCAAGACGTATTCACAATTAGAAATTCGGATAAGCGAAATTTTTACTTTCAAAAAGAGCAACTTTGGTTTAATTTAACGGTTTAACACTTAAAATGTGTCCAATAAACCCAAACATACATGGTAGGGTAACACAATTGCGTCTCAATGGATGGTGTTTGTAATATACTGTTGTAAAAATAAGTTTTTTTTTTGTTTAATTTTTCGTTTGTGTCAAATATTTTTGGACTTTTTGCTATCAATCAAACTGTCAAAACTAGAGCTCAGATTAAGGGCATCTGATGCCACTTGCTCCAATAATATTTTGTGTGTTCCAGCAGCTGCACTTGAAAGGCAATCTTTAGATTTAACGTAAACACGCAACGCCTTGGACTATATCGTCATTTAACATCAGGTGAGACTGTACTCAAACTCTATAAACCTATAAAAGAATTTGGCTATGTGGTACCGGCAGAGTAGAATAGCACCACCCCACATCTTCCCGTGGGTATCGTAAAAAGCGATTAAGGGAGTGTGAGATAGTACTGACCCCTTGTACTTTCTGACTGTGATACTGTACCATCCGTCTGAGTCCTTCTCACTGGGTACAGAAGAACAAGGACGAGTATGTGCTGCTTTGTCTTGCGCGTACTCTTGTGTACCTTAATATATCCTGCGCATATGACCGCTTCTACTACTGGACTCCAAGTTTAGGGGTCAAAATGGTCGCCATGGCCGAAACCGGTCGGAACAAATCATCATCATAATAAAAGACTTAAAAAAAGGACTGGCTCTTAAATATAACTCACGGAACACAGCTACTGTTGCTTGGCAATAAATTTTCACTTGGAATGTGGTAGATAACCAGGCGGGCTTACAAAAAGCCCTACCATTATTCTTATTCTTCATTCATAACTTAATCACAGTAATCCTTCACCAAAATCTCCCGCTCATTCACAAGGATACAAACCCACATCGATTAACGAGGTGTCCTAATATGTTAAGAACTTAGTTGTGATCGCTGCATCTTCTTTGTTATTTTTTTCAGTATTATGGTCATATCCTTTCTCGTGGTCTTGTGTAATTAAGCAAACATTATAGTATAATTATGAATCTAAATATCACATGAAGAGAATTAAAGTACAATACAGGTAATTAGTAAAACAAAGAAAAATATAGCTTAACAGTTTAATTACAATTGAGTTATGCTAACAAAACTTACAATAACTTAAAAATGACCAACTATAGTAAAAGCGCCACGTACAGGTATCAACATATTACTAGTGTCAATGAAGTGGTCGTCGTTACACGGTATAATTTCATCGAAATCTACCACTACTGTAGGCAACATCGGATCTAGATCTAAATCTAGATCGAATACAGGATCACTATCACAAACATCATCTACAATTGGTTCCGGATTCGGTACGAAAACCGGTGATGTGTTTACATCAAAGATTTGCCTTTTACAATTATTATTAAGCCTTGACATTTTGAAAGGATTAATAAGAACAAAGATTTTCTTCTTTCGTGTGCTAGATTCTAATAGTCTCGACAATATATCGCGAGGTGTTGGCGCAAATTTTGGTAATACATAAGTCGACGGTACTTTGTAACCTTTTGCAAATGTTGGCAAAAGATTCGAGCTTACAGTCGTAGGAGTGAG
>MU159285.1:98215-125563 GCA_015888305.1 Antheraea pernyi | reverse complement strand
CCCCCTCGGCAACGGCTCAAGCCTAGGTCAGTTCCCTCGGCGTGTAGCCCTTGAGTACGCTGCCCGTGCAATACAGTGACACAAAATTTTACATCACTGCGACAACATTACACATATCACCTCCACACACGTGCACACATACACAGGCAAGTGGAAAGGTTTTATTTTTTTCCCCTTATAAAACTGAAATAGTTTAGTTTATTATCCGATACTAAATATATATGTGAGTTATGTATGCTTGGTACACATATATGTTTCAACAACTCATATGTGTATGAATAGCTAGCTTAGCTTAGGTTAGCAGGTAGGACGCCGTCGAAAGGTGGCAGCAGGACCTGGCGGACGAGCGGTTCGGGCGGTTCACAGTGGACACCGTCCGCCCGGTCCTGCGGGAGTGGACTGCCAGGGAGTGGGGCTCCCTGACGTTCCGACTGATGCAGGTACTCACCGGACACGGTTGTTTCGGGTAGTACCTGCACCGGATCGCACGCAGGGAGCCGACGGCCGCCTGCCACGAGTGCGGCGCTGAGGAAGATACCGCGCAGCACACGCTGTCTGAGTGGCGAGGAGGTCATCTCGCAGAAGGAGGAGGCGGAGAGGGCCCGCGAGGCAGACCCTCAAAGTGGCCGTCTCCGCCAAAGGAGGACAGGCAGGAGGAGAAGGCGCTTCGCCCAACTCCTCCTGCCACCGTAGCCGGATCTGAGGGGATGGGCCGGGGGGCCCATCTCCTCATTGCACGGGTCCGGCGGACGAGGGGGGGGCAGCCGGTGTGTACCCGGTCTGTCCCTCTATAGGTAGGAGCCCGGCGGTCACCTTCCGCCGGGCGGACCGTGGGGGCGGCTCTACAAGGTTGATTAGCTCGAAAGATCCCTTGCCGCCCCCACAAAACGGTCTGTCGGTACACCGTGGGGTTTTAGTCCGTGCGACTCGGACATAACCCACCCTCTCCCCCGGGAGGGTGGCGTATCCATAGGGGATTTCCCCACGTTAAAAAAAAATAAAAAAAAGACGCGGGTATCACCTAGTTAAGTTATACTAAACTCTTGCGCTATTTTGACATGAAATTTTGATAATTTTCTCTACTTATATCAGTATACGTATTCTCAGGAATAGTACAAATTAATAATAATTGCTAGAAAATTTTTATAATACTCATTTATAATGTACTCGATCCAGCTAGATATTAGAGCCTGACGATTAGCAAATAAAAGATTTCACATTTTTTCCGGTAGTATGGCACATCTTTTACTGGTTAATTAATAACGCAAGAGATTATAATAAACATTGTGTAATCCCCACTTAATAAATTTCATTGTGCTGTATTGGACGGTACAGAATTTAACGAGCTGCAGCGTCAACTAATGACCGGTTAGAATAAAATACATAGCACAATACTACAAACACATTAGTTAACAGACTTCGGCTGAAGAAATTACATTCGTAGGGCTAAGGGCACAACTGGCTAAATCCATTTTTTGTCAAACATATATTTTGTAACGTATAGGAACTGAAATGCAAATTATATACACTAATATTTTAAAACAGTGTATGCGGTAACCACTTTTACATTTAGTTCTTAAAAAAACAAGTTAGTAATATTTATTCTAAAGGTAACAGCAATCACTGAGATCTATATATCGTCAGTAATTAATGTCATGCCGGGACGCAATTCTCTCTGCATTTAGACATACGGTAGGCGGAATCAAACGTGATAAACCAAAAGACTGTCACTGTAGTTCGAATTGCATGTATCAGGCAACAGCCAAAGCCGAGGTGTGCCGTGCACCCTTGAGCTAGTTGTCAAAGTAAAATCGGCTGAGTGCCTTAAGCGCTCGCCTTAGTAGTCCGATGAAGCTGTTAAGACCTTGCTAGGTAAATAGCGTAGTCAGTTCGAAGAAAAAAAAAAACTGTAACTGTAGTGTGTTTATCAACCTGAGTGCTCGTTATTATGCAATCGTGCTTAACTACCCTCCCTAATAAGGCACTTATGAACGTCAAAGACTACCACCGGTTCGGAAAACAACAATCGAGAAGAACCGGCAAGAAACTCGATCGGTTACTTTTTTTAACATATATTTCTAATACATCATACAACAGCTTTTAGTGCACAGAGAGGAGTCAATTCCACACCTCAATACCGTTCACATACTGATCCACTCTATAATATCCTTTAGACATTAAAACCCGTTTGACATGGCGCTTAAATTTACAGTCCGGCAAATCGGTAACATGCTTTGGGACTTTATTGTAAAACCTAACACTATTACCTAAGAAACTATTACTGGATTTGCTAATTCTGAAACATGGGACGACTTAGATAATATCAGTTCAAGGTTCATGTTAAGCAACTTCTTTTAAATTATAATGTTCAAGCATAAAGGTTCAGGTTGAGTGGTTACATATATATAATAAATCTAACACTTCTGTACCTTTTAGATTTTTTAGAAGGAGTTCTGTGACATATACACGTACAGAAGAAATATATAGATATGTATATACAGTAAAGAAAGAACGATTTTCTTTTATTTATTTTTTTATATTTTACTCTTTTGAATTACCAGTTTACCGGCCACTGGACTGGAGCCATGAAAATTTGGGTTGTTTTTACATTATTAACTTGTAAACTTTTAAGGAAGGATTTTTGAAAAATTCAATTCTTAATACGGGGATTATGAGGATGAAAATCTATATGAACGGCCATAATTTTTCCGACAGTCAGTTTCATTCTTGTATATATAGACTAGTTATGCCAGCGACTTCGTCCGCGTTGAACCTAATGTATGATACCGTGACTAATAAAGTAAACTCAATGTATTGAGTGTAATTGCTATACACTTTTCTCTCGTACTGAAGTTGCGTTGTCATTAAAATTACAATAACTATTGATAGATCGAACCGATTTTAATGAAACAAAGACAACATATTTTTCAAAAATATACTCTGTATATATATATTCTTGAAAAAGTTTTGTCATGAACGGAGTACTTTGGTAGTGATGCGTGTTCAATAGACAGGTAGACATTTCTAAAAATGGTTGAATCATATTTTGTAACTCATTCCTAGACACGTGGTACAACTTTTTGAAGTGAAACTTCTTTAGAATCGTTGTGATTTCAAACCCGATGCAACGTAAAAAACCACAGGTAAGGGATACAAATACAAAAATTAGTGAGCCAGAACGAGAGAGCAAATGTCGGTGTGTATGTATATTGCACACTGTTTAATACTTGCTTGTATTTGAGCATTTAACGTGTGTTAGTATATGTGAAAAGTACGTGAGCTAATACTACTGTACACTGTATGCGGCTGCGTATTACAGCTTTTTAGTAAGAAGTCAGCGTGGTGTGTTATTATTTATGTTTGTGAGTATTTTTATATCTTGTTGTGCTAAATAATAAATTCATTTTTAAACAAATAAACTTTGTAATTACTCTACCCTTGTTATATATATTAATCTCATTTTTCTGTCGATTTACTGAAGTTTCACTTTTATCGTGTGTGAATCGCACCCACACCATTTTTTTACAGATACGTTAGATTTAAATTCTTATTAAATGTATAGTAAAGATATAAAACGAAAAATTGAAAATAATTTCCGCATACATAACGCGTGCGAAATCGAGGGATTTGCTAGTATTTTATATAGATAGACCGAGAACATAAAACTTACACTTGACACAAACACTTGGAGAGTAATGAATAGAAACTTTATAAACATTTTTCAAACACTACATAATACTGTTATATTAAAATATAAAAATGAAACAATAACACCATTTAGAGCGTATACGTGACTTATATTTATAAACTTTAATTACTTACGTATCAAAGGCTTACTTAATATACCCAAAGGGGATTAAAAATATCTATATAAAAATGTGTAATATATTTTTGTACCAAAATATAAAGGATAATATAATCAAATTTTACTTTCATTTTTAATTCATTCTGTATATGGGCATGTAAAATTTTGAGAAAAATTACATACAAAAACCCGATTAGAAAGTTTGTTGAACTGAAAACTTCTTTAGGCGCGTTTAGCGGTATTTATGGCAGGAGATAAATTTATTCCGTATACCGGCCCCTCGAGAGGATCTTGCCTCCCGGGTCGTCCGGCATCTTGAGAAAGTGGGGCCAAGCTTGTCGGACGCGCAGTTCGGCTTCCAGTTGGGGCGTTTCAAGTTGGACGTCCTGACCCTCCTAAAGACAATCTCCACGGAGGTGACCTCTAATGGTGAAAGAATATTGTTGGTGTCCTTGGACATCACCAACGCCTTCAACAGCCCGCCGCATGGTGTTATGCGGGAGGCGCTTCGCTTTTTCGGAGTATCCGTGTACCTGCGGCGCCTGTTGGAGGCGTATCTGGACGGGAAAAGGTCGCTTTCATGGATGCAAGTGAATGTATAGTCCGACGCCACACGGCGTGCGGGGTTCCTCAAGGTCCAGAGGGGAGCGCGCCTCATCTGCTACGCTGGTGACACCCTAGTCGTAGCCCGGGGGAGAGAAACAAAAGAATTGATGCACCTGGCCACGGAGACCGTTACTCTCGTGGCCTGGCACATCAGAAGGTAGGCCAAGGCCATAATGCTTCACGGGCTTTGGCGGGGGCTACCTGCGGGAGCCCACAAATATGTGGAAGGCGTCCGGATCAGGATCAGGAGTCCAGATGAAATGTATGGTTCTCACACTAGACGGACGCTCACAGTTTGAGCCCCATTTTCGCGGGCCTATCGCCACCCCTATATTGGATTCGCGCCCTCCATGGCTGTCTACGGGACACTGTTGTGGATGAACGCCCTCAGTGCCATCAATGTTCGAGCGCTGCGAAACAAGCAGCGCACCGTGATACTGAGGGTGATACGAGGATACCGGACGGTGTGCTCGCTGGCTCCCTTCCCTGGGAGGCGGAAGTGTTTGTAGCCGTATCAGTATACGGTTCCAAGGTGTGAGGATGAATCTTCTGACGATGACGAACGGTACAATGGTGGAAAGTAGCCACAGGTATAATGTTAAACTTGCTACCTCCCAAAGCCATGTATAAACTTTATAGTATAAGTAGGTCATCGTTCCTACCTGTGTTAGCGTACGCTAGGAAACTTTCTGCTTTTATAAAATAGCACAACTCTGGCGGTCATAAGCATTAGGGATACTTGTATAACCCAGTACACTCAGAGGGAAGTTCAAATTTTGCCGTACATAAGGTTTTTAGTTTTTCTATGATCTTAATTTTTTACATGTATAAAATTTAAAGATTTAAAAAAAAGTAGAATAGTAAGAATGTCTAAAAGTAGATTTAGCTTCGTTTGAAATGTAACGACACATGTTAAAATCCATCAAGCTGTTTAGATAACTGAGCGTTCCATATAAATATTCATACATTCATTCACACAAACACATATTCACCATACATACACTCGAAAAATGTAGGTGGTAGAGCCACGCTGAAGCTATTATTGGTTTCAGCACGAATGGGTCGACTCACCCGGAGTACTACCACCCTCTCGTAGAAAATCGACGTGAAGTAACAGTGCTTGCATTGTTGCGTTTCGTTCGGTCAGTGAGAGCGCCGGAGACCCACTTCCCTCTCCTCTCTCCCAAACACAGGCTGGCAACGTACTTTCGACTCCCCTGGTGTTGTTAGTGTCTATGGATAGTGATGATCACTTAACATCAGGTGACCCACCTGTTCGTTTGCCTGGTATGACATAAATTAAAAAAATATTCTCCGTCTACACAGTCGGGTGATTTAAAAAAAAGTCGACGCAGTAATAAGGACTACCGAAAGAAGTGAAAACTCAAAACAATGAAATAAATGCGTTCTCTTTTGAATATTCATATTAATTATAGTGTGAATGATTATATATAAATCTTAGAACTTGTTTATTGGAATTATTAACATTAGTGTGGTTTTCATATCTATTGGCACTCGGAGCAATAGTTATATATATTTTTATAAAGTCTATTAATCAATCAAACGTATGATGAGCTGCAACATATCAATATTATATGTAATATAGCCGGTCATGCTTACGTAGCATGTCATGACGCGAAACTTAGCTCCTGCCAAAAATACCGCTTAACGCGCCTAAAGAAGGCTTCACTTCAAAAAACGGTACAAATTAATAGGTAAAGTCACGAAACAATCCATGTTTTTCATACATGACACATTAAGAACGTGTCTTGAAGCGTAATATACCTATCTATAACAAAGGTGTTGCAAAATCAAAGGAATTCCATTCTTCGTCTCACTCGTTTGCGTTTTCAATAAAAGGGATGAAAGATATTAACGTAATGAGTTAATGACTGGATCAGTCATTACATTTAATAGTATGATGCATTGTTAAAACAATCCATTGTGTTTATTGTATAAAAATTCTAGATACGACACCGAGACGAGTATGTTATTTGTAACATGTTTAAAGACTAAATCTGTAGAAAATTCTATTATATCTAAATGTATTTAAGCGCATCATGTTGCCAAAATTTTTTTATAGCCTTTGTAATTGTCAGGGAAAGATTTGTATGACAGAAAATGTTATAGTGGGTTTTATTTTGCACTTCCGCTTGGTATAGGTGCGCCTTTATCGCGTCTAACTGTAACAAATAAAATTAATCCGTCACGGGACGCCTAACAGATGTGAAACATTGAAATTATTTTGTATAGGCTATATGTCTAAAATAACAGGCACGGTGCGTTTTGCGGCATTTATCAAAGGCTGCTAGTTCGTCAGCGCGTGCCGTGGAACACTAGTATAACGAGAGGCTGACAAAACAATTTGAATCTTATATTGATACAGATATGGTTGCAAATGTGCACACTTCGTGTTTTGCGTCGCTACGTCGCGCCACACCTAAAGGTTTACCCGCGCCTATAGATGTTCACATCAAAAACGTTTTTGACTTTATTTATCCGAGGTGCACCCGAAACCGCAACCTCTGAAACCAGTAATAGAGAAAGATAACAAAATATTAGCAACTAAAACAATAAGAGAAATTAAAAACGCGTTCCTTGCTCAATGGTTGAACCTGACGGCAATTGACACTGTTGGTATGTAACTGTAGATATTAAAAATATATAATTAATAAAAATATATCGCAGTATTATTAAAATAACTCGTTGTAGTAAGTGGTTTTACCAGTGGAATATCAATCGTATGTCAGCAGGTTTAAACCCCGGCATCTACCAAGCAATTTTTCGGAATTCGTGTACATTTGCGAATTTAAATCATTAACACTATCGGCTGACGGTGAAGGAAAACATAGTTGCAACGTCGTGAGCTGACGCGATGATTATGCCCATACTAAGTACACTGTAAATTAATTGTTACTTGTTGATAATAATTTGAACCTGATTATTTAAGTAAAAAGAGTAATGCTGACACGCTTTCCACTTGCCATTTTTTTAGATAGCACTTCTAGTATGTTATATTTCAATGTCATTTTACTATTACAAAACTATGACATATTTTCCTATTAATATAATTTGCTATTGAATTATTCAAGTTGAATAATAGCGTTAAACTATTCCAAGTGTTACTGATAGGTGAACTTGAGAGTCGGTTTTCCCTAAACTCGCATCGCATCATCGCCAAAAGATTTCATTCTTCTATTTTTTTTAATATAGTCAATGTGATAATGCAGTACTCGAAGATGTGCTATGTGCCTGGCGACATGTTCTAAACTTCAGAATGATAGCCATCTGGATCAAATGAATCGAAGAGAACAAACATTGCGGCACCATATTCACCATAGCTTTCCCAAATTATCTTTCTCCTCAAATATATAAAAATCCAGTGTCATAATGTTTGTCCGCGATGAACTCCGAAACTACTCAACCGGTCTTCGCGAAACGTTGGCATCTATGTATAATGTGAACCAACTGGAGAGATACGATAATTTATATTTCGATTAATAGCCTCAATATTTTTCTATTACAAATTAAATGATTGGCAATGTCAATGGTGGAAAGTAGCCACAGGTATAATGTTAAACTTGCTACCTCCCAAAGCCATGTATAAACTTTATAGTATAAGTAGGTCATCGTTCCTACCTGTGTTAGCGTACCTGTGTTAGACCCACTTCCCTCTCCTCTCTCCCAAACACAGGCTGGCAACGCACTTTCGACTCCCCTGGTGTTGTTAGTGTCTATGGACGGTGGTGATCACTTAACATCAGGTGACCAACCTGCTCGTTTGCCTGGTATGATATAAAAAAAAATATTAATCACCTTCTACACAGTCGAGTGATTTAAAAAAAAGTCGAGGCAGTCTTAAGGACTACCGTAAGAAGTGAAAACTCAAAACAATGAAATAAATGCGCTCTCTTTTGAATATTCATATTAATTATAGTGTGAATGACTATATATAAATCTTAGAACTTGTTTATTGGAATTATTAACATTAGTGTGGTTTTCATATCTATTGGCACTCGGAGCAATAGTTATATATATTTTTATAAAGTCTATTAATCAATCAAACGTATGATGAGCTGCAACATATCAATATTATATGTAATATAGCCGGTCATGCTTACGTAGCATGTCTATTACAAAACTATGACATATTTTCCTATTAATATAATTTGCTATTGAATTATTCAAGTTGAATAATAGCGTTAAACTATTCCAAGTGTTACTGATAGGTGAACTTGAGAGTCGGTTTTCCCTAAACTCGCATCGCATCATCGCCAAAAGATTTCATTCTTCTATTTTTTTTAATATAGTCAATGTGATAATGCAGTACTCGAAGATGTGCTATGTGCCTGGCGACATGTTCTAAACTTCAGAATGATAGCCATCTGGATCAAATGAATCGAAGAGAACAAACATTGCCGCACCATATTCACCATAGCTTTCCCAAATTATCTTTCTCCTCAAATATATAAAAATCCAGTGTCATAATGTTTGTCCACGATGAACTCCGAAACTACTCAACCGGTCTTCGCGAAACGTTGGCATCTATGTATAATGTGAACCAACTGGAGAGATACGATAATTTATATTTCGATTAATAGCCTCAATATTTTTCTATTACAAATTAAATGATTGGCAATGTTGATTATTGTTACTAATTGTAAGTTTCGTTTCGTTTCATCAGTCTCGAACAGATGGCGCTTTAAATTTGTTTGTTTACAGAAAACTGTAGTACCAATATATCGATATATAGATATCTCATAGATAGCGCCACGTTTTGATTTTGAATAATGCAACAGGATGCATGTATTTTGTAGGAGGTGGAGCCACGCTGAAGTTATTACTGGTTTCAACATGAACGGGTCGACTCGTCCGGGCTAGTACCACCCTAACACGGTAAACGGACGTGAAGTAACAGTGCTTGCGTGTCACTCCAGCGGCAGAAATGCCTCCACCGGGCCCCATCTTATTAGGAGACAGCCGAGTACACATCGACCGTCTCCTCCGTCCGCCAGATCTATGCAATGGGGAGATGGGCCTCCCGACCCATCTTCCCTAGTCCGGTTACGGTGGGAAGAGGCGTATAAACTCAAACAAAAAACTATAAAAATAAACAAAAACCTCCGTTGGCGGAGAGGGAGCATGGCTGCAACCACTCTCGGCAGCGACAGATCCTGCCCTACTGCCGCAGCCAGAGTGTGACGCTGCTCCTCCCACGCACCTGCCTATCCTCCGTTGGCGGAGAGGGAGCATGACTGCAACCACTCTCGGCAGCGACAGATCCTGTCCTACTACCGCAGTGCGACGCTGCTCTTCCCACGCAGCACACTCAGACAGATTGTGTTGCGCGGTGTCCGCGTCAACGCCGCACTGATAGCATATGACGGTAGGATCCCTGCATGCTATCCGGTGTATATAGCAACCGAAACACACATACCCAGTCAGCACCCGCACTAGGTCAGGAACGTCAGGGAGCCCGTAATTTTTTTAAATATCCAAAGCTAAAGCAAACGAACAGGTAAATCACCTGATGTTAAATAACCACCACCATTCATAGACACTACGGGTGTACGGGGGAAGAGTAGCGAAAGAAGCAATGGGGAGGGGAGAAGGGACGAGGAAGGGGGAAAAGAGGTGGGCCTCCGGCGCTCTCACTGACCAAACCAAACGCAACAATGCAAGCACTGTTACTTCATGTCGGTGTTCTGTGAGAGGATGGTACTACCCTGGGCGAGCCGACGCATTCGTGCTGAAACTAGTAATAGCTACAGCGTGGCTCTACCACCTTCAAATTTTAATTTGTTATTATTATTAGTACATCGTCATAGGTAACGTAACATAATGGTAATACCTCCACTTATTTTATACCATGAAACTCCGAAACAATCTAACCAATCTACCTGTTTTATAGACCCGACAGGAGTATTAATTTAAGTTATAAAATCTTTAATGGACGCATCCAAAAACAAATAACCAATTTAGGAAAATAAAAGCCATAAAAGAGTTTACAAATTATAATTATTTGGAACACATAATAATATGAGAGATATAACAACTGAATGAGATTAGCGTAAAGCGTCATTTCTGGGGTATCGTTCATGCTGCTTTTGCGTTCCGCTTAACACTAAAAACGTACTAAAGACTTACATGAGAAGTTTATTAAAGTAATAAATCGTTTCCAGATTGAACTAATGACTACATTTGATTCAAGCATTATATAATTTGTTGAACTCATTACTTCAAAGATTTTAAATAAATATGAACAGTTTTAGATAGCACAAAGATAAAAAGCAATATTGCAAACAGTGCCCAGTTTCAAATTTCTTATACAGCATTGCGTAACAACTTATACGTCGAAGACTCATGAATTTAATGTCCAAAATAAGAAAGTATATTCTTTCTTATTTGCTTTGCTTGCGTATTTAACAATTTTGTAAAATTTGATGGACTAAAACGACATATAAAGCTAGTAGATTGAAAATGATGGTAAACTCAGCTTAGAATAATTCGGCATACAGTTCTCAAGCTGTCTATGAAAATACTATGATGATATTTGGTAATTGTTAACTTGATATTCGTGCCCAATCAGACGACATGTGCACAATTCTTTAGCACTCTTCTACTCACTATGGCTTCATCAGGTTTATTTTTCCAAAACCTCATACCAATTCCAGGATTGAACAACAGTTCTTTCACAGCATCTTCTGAAAGCACTACAAATGGGTCATCTTCAGTTTCAAGTTTTGAATGAATGTTACACTTTTAAGTGTAATTTACATTAGGATTCAGTACTGTTACAGTCTCTACTATACTGGCAACTGGTAATCCGTTTATAATAGGTAAACTGCCAAACTCACCTAAATGTAGTACATTGGTATTTGCTAGGCAAATTGGTGTATTGTAATTAAGTACCCTATCACTAATTGGAAAATTATCTATCACTGGTGATATATAATTATAAAGATCCGGTATGTCGTTTAACTGTCCATCAATGTTAGAAATAATGGGATAGTTCTGATTAACCCAATCATTTTGTAATAAACTATTAAAATTCATCATTTGTTTATCGTTTGGCATGCAATTACCATTAAAAGCCATTTGACCTGGCATGATATTTCCATTTGGAAGAATATTCCAGTTTATCAAGTCTTGTGATTTTGATATCTGAGAATTTCGAATATTATCATCAGCAGTATTAAACCCACTATAGCTTGGTGATTTATTATTGGACATTAAAATGTTTAGTAAACTGTCATCTATTTGAAATTGTTGATCAGGTTCAGGCAGTTGGTTCAAATGAAATCCACCATTGAATGGAATGTTTGACGGAATATTTAAAAGAGAGAGATCATTATTTTTCCTTGATAATACCTCAGGTATACAGTCAGTGTGCTGTGTATATCTTGCTGGCATGTCATTACCTAGAAGCCATATGTTTTCTTTACCATTGTTTATATAAAACGGTATACTATCTGTTACTGAAAAGGGTTGCTTAGTATTATGTTGATTGGTTTTAAGATCAGTTGGGTACATATTCAAGAAATCGTTATTCCACATGCCATTATTTGATAATCCTGGCGAATGAATGGTGACTTGATCATTTATTGGATTGTTTCGATTAGATAGTATTATTGGATTAGCTTTAGCACCACTTAACGTATTTCTATTCTGCACATCATTAATCATCATCATTTGTTGCTGTAAATTGCTGGAAGGCTTATTGGGGTATTGATTTTTAGTTAGAAGTTTGTTATTTGATACCTGCTGAGTTATTGGAATGTTCATATTTGGTTGTACATTTATCAATTGTATTCCATTTGGCCAGCTATCCTTAATTGGCAAATTATACGAATTGAACACTGGACTTGATGAATAGCTGTTTGAGGTAGAACTGGCAGGATAATCGATATGCTGTGGCACATCATTTATTAATGGCATGTTTTTCTTCAATCTTAACATATTATCAGCTCCATTTTCTTGAAATTCCAATGCGTTAGCTGGTAAACTATTAACGTTTTGCAATGTGCGTATATTGGCTAATAAATTATTGAAATCTGCAGTTAATAGTGGCATGTCCTTTGACAATCCATTTGTAGTTATAACAGCTTGGTCATACAGTGGTGGGAATACAAATCCGTATGGCAAATTGGCCGTGGTCAAGCTGTTGACTTGTTTGTTGAGATCTCTATTCATCAATAACTGACTCAGCTGTAAATTGTTGTCCTTTTGGCAGCCACATTCTTCAAAAACATTCTGTAATAATGTCATAAATAATTAATCAATTTCCTTCTTCTCATTATTGAGGTGTTATATGGGCGTTAGTGATTATATCAAAATTCGTTTTTATATATAAATATGCCTTAAATCTAAACACCGGTAAATTATCTAAATGAGTTACAGTTAATATTTTCTAATAAACTCACCTTTATTACAAGGATAAAAAATAAACACCGAAATATCATTTTAAATGTGACACTATGTAATATTGAAATTTATTTTATTTTATATTTAAACTGTCGTCCATCTTGGATGCATGCTATATGAATATGTTTTATTAATAATTATGGGACATATATATTTATCAAAATCGGTACGTGACTTTACATGTAGAGATCTTTCAAGTGACTTGTTTTGTGAGATAAAATCATATTGTTATCTCGTCTATCTGTTGCATAATTTTTACTCTGTATTATAGACTAGCTGATAGCAGCAACTTTGTCTTGACAATATAATATTTTGATAATTTAATGTATGTCCACAAAAACTTAAAAAATCTGGATTTCATAAAAAAACTGGCATGTTCTAAATACTAGAAACTGTGGTAAACTGGTTGTTTACCCCATGTTTCAGACTCAGTAAAACCAGTAAGAGTTTTTTAGTTAACAGTCCTAGGTTTTACAATAAAGTCCCAAAACATATTACAGATTTGCCGGACTGTAAGTTTAAACGCCATGTCAAGCGGGTTTTGGCATTAAAGGCTGGAGATCAGTATGTGAACGATGGTGATGCCTGGAATTAACTTAATCATTTATCAATTAATTGCATCCACTGAAAACGGCTATGACGTGTATTTTTTTTTTCTCGAACTGACTACGCTATTACCCTAGCAAGATCTTAACAGCTTCACCGGAATACACGTGTAATGTATTCTAAATATTATATATATATGTTAAAAAGATAAACCAGATCGAGTTTCTTGTCGCTTCTTCTCGAAGATTGGTTGTTTGTCTGAACCGGTGGTAGTTTTAATGTTCATAAACGCCTTCTTAAGACTTAAATTGAATGAAGTATTTTTGAATGAATTTGTATGTACAGAGAAAATACATAAGCACTACACCGCTTGCCCCACTTCTGCATGGTTACAAAACACACATTCCTGAATACGTAAATGCCTAAATTGCAGTTTCTTCATAATTCAATAACTTATATGCGTATAACTTATATACGTTATTGCGATTTCTTTTTATAACAACCGCGTGTCTAGAAGTAATGCAAAAGATTTGGAAACATTTCCAGTAATCTTTGAGAGATGCGAAAATAATGACAAACCTCTATAATTTTATTTATATATAAGAGTTTTTTTGACGTGATAACGTCTTATAAATCGATGAACGCCGTATCACGTTCCACCTAAGCCGAGAGTGCAAGCGAGAGCGCGGAGCAAGCGGTAGGGAGCCGCAATCGGCCTAAGCGTTCGGTTTGTGAAGCATCTATCTCTTTTCCACTCCATCTGCCGATGCGTCCGGGTCGTTATTACGTTAAATTATTATCCGTAAACAGACTTTACAGAACCATTTTTTTTAAATACATTACTTACATTTGACCACATTCGCATTTGATGTTAAATAACGGTGTGGTCGAAAGTGGTAATCGCGCTAAACCTAGAGACAGATGGGCTTTCAAGCGCATTTGCCGGAATACACTACATGCTTAGCGACAGAGTTCAACTCGAGGGTGATGACTACCCAGGCTGGATTGGAAAAAGAGAGGTAGGTAGACCTCTATGCTACCGTGTCATAACGATGTTCTCCTTCACCGAGAACTCAAATCAAACCAAAAATACTTTATTCGATGTAGGCCTTGAGGGGACTCTTAGGAACATCAAAGCTACCACCGGTTCGGACAAACAACCCCGTCATCGAGAAGAACCGGCAAGAAACTCGACCTGGTTTATTTCTTCATGATATACCCCGTCATCGAGGAGAACCGGCGAGAAACTCAATCTGGTTTATCTCTTCGTGATACATATTTGTACAAACCTTTTTTTTTTATTGTAGCACTGCAAAATGACTGCACTATGCCTAATGGTAAGCACAGTGCAATCCAAAAACTATGGCGACCACTGAGTGACAAACTATCCATCTCTAGTCGAAGCTGTCATGCCGGCCTGCGAAAAGCTGGATATGCACAGGCTGGTACCGAAACTCGACCCGCTGAAGCGAATCACTATGACGGACTTTTTCGCCATATATACGGTGGTCGCGACCCAGTCAGGCTGTAAAACCCTACGGCCCCGCGACTATTCTATTCTATACACCTGGTTTTCCTTATTCCAAATATATGTAAAACTCGATATTGCTAAGGACGGTAGTTGTGCCCTTCTTTATTTAGACGGCTATATTCTGCTATTGATTATCTGTTGTGTTATTATTAATGGCAATGGTCGACTGGTGTTACCGTAACTAAGCGTTCGGTTTGTGACGCATCTATCTCTCTTCCACTCCATCGGCCGATGCCTCCGGGTCGTTATCACGTTAAATTATCGTCCGTAAATTTACAGAACAAATTTTTTAAATACTTTAATTAATTTTTTAAATACTTTACTTACATTTGACTACATTCGCATTTGATGTTAAATAACGGTGTGGTCGTAAATGGTAATCGCGCTAAACCTAGATACAGATGGGCTTTCAAGCGCATTTGCCGGAATACACTACATGCTTGGCGACAGAGTTCAACTTGAGGGTGATGACTACCCAGGCTGGATTGGAAAACGCTCTACCTCTATGCTACCGTATCATAACGATGTTCTCCTTCACTGAGAACTCAAATCAAACCAAAAATACTTTAGTCGATGTCGTCCTTGAGAGGACTCTTATGAACGTCAAAGCTACCACCGGTTCGGACAAACAACCCCGTCATCGAGGAGAACCGGCGAGAAACTCAATCTGGTTTATCTCTTCGTGATACATATTTGTACAACGTGCTACAATAAAGAAAAAAAAAACATTTAATCAATGAAAGAATCTCACTATAGTCCTCGTCAATCTTTTTAACCGCTCTGTATATAACTGTAAGTTCCGATATTAGTTATATTATAAAATTAAGCCGTCACGGGACGCCTGGCAGATGTGAAACACATGTATAACGTAGTAAACAACACTGTATACACTATAGGTATGTGGCAAGAGAGATTGCGCACAATCACTTGCGCATGACATCCCGTCGCCACACACACGGCCTGTATCGCCACGCCAACGATCAGGTTTACCATCGCCTATAAATGTTTCACATCAAAATACCTAAATGTGTGTTTTGCGCATCTATATAGACAATGGTTAAAAAGTTTTTTAGGGATTTACTTCGATGAAAGCGCAAGCTATAGACTTTTCGCCACCTGGGGTATATTCGTGAAGCAATGCTTTCATTTATTATAAAGTGGCGGAAATCGCAAAATTGGAATAAAACGGGAAAAAAATGATAATTTCATAGAAATATAATTGTTTTCTTTATTATACTTCGTCATTTTTATAATACGCTTCATTGGACGCCAAATCATTTTTTTCTATCGAACAAAAATGATAAATTCAGTAAAGAACTTGAATAAATCATGGTGTCGAAAGAAAAAATCTTAGAGATAAAGAAGTAACTTTTAACAACATATTTTCATAGAGATGCAGCTTTCGTTAACTTTTTTAACTATCAGAACGAAAAACTAATTATTCCAGAGCATTTTTTATGGTAAATAAGGTCTAATTTGGTATAATTTTCGTATGACGCTTACGACCTTATAGCAAACGAGTGTAAGTGGTATTGACAGTAGCATTACTTACACTTTGTGCAATCATTGCTCCGATTCTAATAGTCGTAGCATAATGGCATGTAATACTTATATATTCTTACATTCCTCAATAAATCTTTATATATAAATTTCTTTTGTACGTCTGTATGTCACTGAACTCCTCCTAAACGTGTGGATCAATTTTGATGAAATTTTATGTGCGTGTTCGAGTGGATGAATGATGAATGAGAATGGTTTAAATTTACAATTGAACACGGTAGGTGGCGTCGCGGTTGAATTTTAGATTTTTTTTATTATCTAGGCAGGTTTGCGTACGGCGAGACCGCTATAAACTAAAAAATTAAAATAATTTTAATAGTAGTTCCCAAAATGAGCGCCCTAAAAATACAGCAAACTATTTTTTGAGTATTTATTAAGTTTAATTTTATTTTATTATAATAATAATCATTCTTAACAATAATTTGTTTTCAATAAATAATAAATAATCACTTAACCTTACAACAGCATTATTAAATACTTATAAATATTTTACAGTTTTAGGAAAATCGCTGGCAACATTTCGGGTAACTGTCATTTTATTTCTTAAAGGCAAAGGTATAGAGTATTCAGCCGCTAGATTTTTAACCTCATTGCAAGTTTTACAAGCGTTCGACGCTACATTTAGACTTTGCACCGCAGACGTTTTCAATAGTTCGACGAGTTCATGCCGTTTGCTTTTTCCACCGTTGGTTCTGATTGGTGTTCTTTGTAGTACGTTCGTAATAATATCAATTCGCTCCGCCATGGGCATTTTGGTCAAGTACGACGTCAGCAGTGATCCTAGTACAGCCTGTTTCTGACTCGGGATATTTGTTATCTGTGGTTGTTGTGTATACACTCCGGGCATTTGATATGTTTGGCTGACGACACTCTGAAATATAGTGAAATTAAACCAATTGTAAATCAAATTAAATTAAAAAATAAACTAAATTAAACAGAATATAATATACTCTTATATTCTGATATAATTTTAGAGTACATAATGATTTTTCGTTGTATTGAAACTAGTTTTCGCTCACAGCGTCACTCTCTTTTTTAGATAAAAGCTACCCTATGTCATATACAAAAAACTTCAAGATGTTCAGTACAATAGTAAAATCGTAGCAAACAAACGAACTTACATTCTAATTTTTAATATTGGTTGAGAAAACAATTAAAACTAATATATATCAAGAACATTACATAATAATTTAGTTTTTTTTCTTTGTAGTAGATAATTTTTTTTCACGTTTGATCACAATTCTAACAGTGATTTAGTGACAATGTGGCCTAAAACGTTATTAAGCTAAATCTATAGATACATTGGTTCATAAACACTACTGGAACACGCCTAATAAGCGAAAAATTATCAACTTATGGAATGAAGCTAACCAGGCGAGCTTAGAAATTAGCCCTACGGGCTAAGCCCTAGGGTTTCATTCCGATATTTTCCTTCTAAAGCTTCAGCTCTAATAGGGATTCGAAACTACGGCGATTAACGCGGTATCCGAACGCGTTACCATTGAGTCATCATCGCTTCAAATACAAAGTTTTAATATAGTTACCATCTCAAATTAAGTTGATTCAAAACATATTGAAACGGAATTAAATTACGCTTTAATTAAAATTAAAATATCATACTCACTTCAATAAACAATACATGAATATACACAAGTACGTAATGTAATTTTTTCAACATTTTGTTTTGATTTTTTAATTTATAATTTTTTGCACTCCCGATTTATTAATATAAACTAACAACTCTAGACAATTATTTTATAGTATCTCGATTTTCTTGTTCTAAATCACTATAATTATGAACATACAATAGTAATATAAGCAATAAACGATTGAAGAATATTATATGTATTTAATAGTTATCAATCGCTACGTTGATTATCTTGAAAATGGTAATAATTTAGTTATGTAATATTTTGTAATTATATTATAAAAAGGATAGACCTCTGATAAGATATTTTAGATAAGTCTATTAAGAAATCATTACATTATAGATATATAATATAATAGGCATTATCAAGCTACAAATTTCTCTAGAACTCAATCATATATATTTCATAGTTAAGGCAGCGTTCGTAAGAAATGTTTTGTTCGACCATTTTTCTCCGACTCCCCAGATATTACCCCCTACAACCTCACAAAGTTTACCTCTTTATAATATTAATATAGATTATAGATAATATAATTAGTTAATACGCGACTTCGTACGCGTAGAATCGTTACTTTGGGCTAAGACGCAGCGGAAGCTCTCAAAAGGAAAAAATACCCCGATTTTAAAACATTTTTCATTGTTGCTCCGCTCCTATTGGCCTTAACGTGATCATATATAGCCTATGACACTCATAAATAACGTGGCTTTATATTGGTAAAATATATATTTTTCAAAATCATTTTTGTAGTTCCTGAGATTACCCCCTATAACGTCACAAACTTTACCTCTTTATAATATTAGTATAGATTTTGGATAATATTATTGTAATCATCAACATCAGCCTGTAAGAGACCCACTGAAGGGCCATAAACCTCTTCCCGAAGGAAGGTATGAACATAATCACCACGCCAGCTCAAGACGTATTGACGATTTCAAACTCCGAGAAATCCACAGTTGTAAGTTTTCCTACATACGGTGGTTTTCAAGAACATTCCTTAGGTTCAAGTTTCCTCAAATATTTTCCTTCACCGTCAGCCGATAGTGTTACCAATTTAAAATAGTAAATGTACGCAAATTTTGGAAAAATCGTTGGTCTATGCCGGTGTTCGAACCTGCGGACATCGGGTTGATATTCTACCAGTCAAACCACTAGACCTTTGCTTTGCGGAAATCCTTGGTTAAATTTTAGATTAGATTACATATTAATATTCTGTGTTGCAGTGAGACATAGCAGAGATCAATAAGCTCCAGGTGGAAGTGCAAAGGAACGTCCACCCTGTTGTGGATATGTGATGAATAGAAAGGTCATATAACTAGAAAAGTGTTAACCCTGTTAATTGTAGAATGTATGTTTTAAGACAATTAGTTTACACTGGGGTTACGAGCATCCCATTGTTTTGAATCAACGCTGTTGATTCACTATCTATAGTATAGAGACTTTTTTATTTCAACGTTCAAATACTAAAACATTGAAAAAATAAGAATATAATTTTCGAATTTATGACTAAAATTTATAGAAAATTCTTTTATTCGTATATCGGTAAATTATACCCTGGATTCCGAACGCAAACAGTATGGAACAAGCCCAAAAAAAAAAAGTTAGAAGAATTCGAAGAACTTTAAAATATTTTTACACGGGGCAAATTATTAAATTTTTGGACAAATTGTTCTCTTTTGCATGTTACTTTGAGAACAAAAAGAATATATGTGTCGATTATACTTAGAAAGTGATAACGGATAGGAGACCTAGGTTTAACATATATTTATAACTGACTATGCCTGCGGCTTCGGGCGTATTTACTAGCCCATAATTATTTTCATTACATACTCTTATTTTTACTCGTATTACATAATTTGTAAGAGCTTTATTCATAACTAGCTGCTGCGCGCGGCTCTGCACGCGTTTTTTAAAAATGTATTAAAGAATTGTAAAATTGTAAGTAGGTGTGTACATTACAGAAATACTTTTTCAAAAATATTTGTAACTATGACACGCACGCCATCTACTGTAACATGTAACGCGTAGATTAGATATGTGAATACTAATAGTATATCGAATGGGATGGGATCAGCAACATACCTGGAACTTTAACCTACGATATACCAAAATCAGTGCTTACTAACACTATATAAGAAAGTAATGCAAATTATAAGCTATACATTATTGAACAGTATATCTTAAATCTTTTGTTATATAGATATATTATGCCCATATTGTCGATATTATTGTATTATTCTTATACGTTGCTACAATCACTGAGTTATGTAGACGCAAACGTAGTAAATAAAACAAAATGGTCGCCAAATTGACCAAAAAGATAATATAATTCAAATTACATACAAATATATGACTTCCAATTAGGTATATTTATTCTTGGAGTCCAGTACAGTGAACGTTCATGCGTTGGTTTATAGTAAACAGCATATTTTTGATTAATTTCACACGGACCAATTCACAGGTCATCATTACTACGAAGTCTTGGCTAACAAAATAAAATAGTCTAAGTTACTTCTTATATTGAGTCATCATAGGCCTTTTCATCTGTAACAGATGATTTAAGTAGCATTCTGGCGACACTTTCGTAAATGGCTGACAAGACCGATCCGGGAACGAATCGCTCGGCCGCAAATTCGGCAAGTATGTACATCTGTACCCCCAGGTGGACGGGGGTAGGAGGCCTGCTCGTGACGCCTCTTGCGTTTTTCTTTCAATTGCAGAAACCAGGTCTTGTCGTGCTTTGATTGGCCTTCGAGAATTAGGCGACACCATTTAGCCCGGTCCAAGGCTAGCTCCTCCCATTGGCCGCGGGCACAGCTAGGAAAATATATAGCAATGTTTCCAGTTTCCTAAAGTATATAAGTAATAAATTAAACCTTTTTATAATTTACACTAGCCGACTTCGTTGGGCGGTAATAGGCATTATCAAGCTACAACTTTTTTCTAGAACTCAATCATATATCTCTCATAGTTACGGCAGCGTTCGTAAGAAACGTTTTCGTTCGACCATTTTTTCTCCGACTCCCCAGATATTACCCCCTACAACCTCACAGACTTTACCTCTTTATAATATTAGCATAGATAATATAATTAGTTAATAGCATCTGCCCGCGACTTCGTACGCGTCGAATGGTTATTTTGGGCTAAGACGCAGCGGAAGCTCTGAAAAGGAAAAAATACCCCGATTTTGCAACATTCTTCATTGCTGCTCCGCTCCTACGGATCTTAGCGTGATGATATATAGCCTATAACTTTCCCCGATATATGAGCTATATAACACTGAAAGAATTTTCCTAATCGGACTAGTAGTTCCTGATATTACCCCCTACGACGTCACAAAGTCACAAACTTTACCTCTTTATAATATTAGTATAGATTATTAAGACTTGTTAACATATTTATAGGTACATTTAACCAAACGAGTGAAAATGAACGATGGTGACGTCTGGAAACAACGCCCCTCTTTGTGTATCCACTAAAGACAAATTGAACATTTGGTTTTACTGTAATTTTATACACCTTCCCCTTGGGTTTCAACAGTATTCGTGGATCACAAAAATAAAACAAAAATACATTACAAATACAGATTTAATTCAATAGTGATTACTGGAAGCACTAAGTGTTTTATTAACTAAATACAAGGCGGCGGTATTGGAATTTTCCTTAAATATTCACATCTACAATTGCACGGAGACAATGCTGGGAGGAGAGGTGATAAAGGCGGTGCCAGAGCTGAAACTGGCGACGCAGCTGGCAAAAACAGATTCGCTAGACCGGCTAGCAATAAATCAGCAAATGGAACCTCAGCTGCCGTGCCACATGGTAGAACTGTTGGCGAGAGACAATTCAACGGCTTTATGGCACATTCTGGTGTGCAGCTTTTGATCACGGTGTATGGAACTCCATTATTCACAGGTACGGGATTCGTGTAAGCTGAAGCACAGACCGTTGCGATAGTTGGTGTTGGTTTTTGAACATATTGCGGTGTGTAGCATTGTGTGTTCACCTGAAAACCAAACAAAGCAATGAAGGATGAATTGATAACTTATCGGGCTGTACTTAGCTTGACGTAGGAGTCTGAGCTTCCACGAACAGGCCTCTTATAAGGGACCGACATATACCAGGGTGTAAACGCAGTGCCAGTCGGTAGTTCCTGCTCCCCGACCAATAGATGTGAGAAGGCACCATGAGGTTTTACCACCGTGCAAATCGGATAATTCATCCCTTAGCTGCCCGGCTAGGGTGGGTATCCGTAAGAATTTCCCCATGTAAAAACAATAAATTTGGTCGAGTCACGTTGAAGCTACTACTGGCTTCAGCATGAATGGGTCGGCCCGGGGTAGTACCACCCTCTCATAGAAAACCGTCGTGAAGTAACAGTGCTGGCATTGTTGCGTTTCGTTCGGTCAGTGAGAGCGCCGGAGGCCCAGCTCCTGCTTCTCCTGCCCCGTCAAACAATCATGTTGAAATCATAACAGTGCTTTTATCTACTACCCTAAAGCTGTTGGTGTGTTCCGGCCGCTCCAATTGAGAGCCAGTCCCTTTCAGTTTAGCGTGTTTACCATCTTAGACCACGTGGTCACTTAAAATCAGATGAGATTGTAGTCTTCCGCTAAAACTTATACGGTATTATTACTAAAAAGTTAAATAAGTTTTAAATACTCGCTTTAAAAAGGTTGCGTATTAAATGCACCGCGCTCACCCGAGCCAAGTTCGCGTTGTCCTTTTTCGCAAGTCTAATCTAACGTAACCAAAGCGAGACAAAAGAGCAAGATGGCGAACATTCAGCGACCGCGGTGCATTTAATACGAAACCTTCTTAAAGCAAGTATTTAATTGGTATTTAACTTTTTTGTAATAACACCGATGAAGTATAAAAAATATTAATTTAAATCTAATTACTTACAGAACTAAACAACGAATATATAACTACGGCTTCGAATAACATTTCTATAGTTAAATTTCAACTAAATATAAAAGTAATTATATTTCTTTAATATATTACTATTTGTGTAATTTATTGATGTTGGACAATTTAGTTTACATAATATATCACTATATATTATAAAACAAAGTCCTCTGCTACGTCTGTCTGTCTGTTCGCGATAAATTCAAAAACTACTGAACGGATGTTCATAAGGTTTTCAGCAGTAGATAAAGTAATTAATAAAGAAGATATAGGTATATAATCGGACAATGCTCATTTAATTATCACCACGGGATAACGTCCGCCGGGCCCGATATATATAATTGTAAAAATATAAGTTTATGTGCGCGTCTGTTTACAATTCTTTTTCTACTACCATAAAAAGCCGATTTTGGTGTCAAAGAGCTATCTATTATAGAGTGGATCAATTATTATAATTATATCATACTAGCGTTAAATTTTATTTTCTGTTTTTTTTTAGATGGACTTTTTATGAAAGCGTGTTTTTTAGTTTTTTTAAACTATTAGTTATTTTTCATTTTTTAGTTAATTTTTTTTTTCGGATTATTGCATTGTCATCGACCTTTGACAGGTGTGCAAAGTTTGAGTTAAATCTGATCGTTCAAAGTAGTACAAAATCGAGCTCAAAGGGGTCGGTTACATACATACATGCAGGTGAAGCTAATAAAAGCGTGATAATAAATAAACCCGATCGACTGTTATTGCCGGTTCTTCTCGATGACTGGGTTGTTTTTCAACCGGTGGTAGTTTCGACGTTCATAAACGCGTTGTCAATGTCTTAATTCATTAAAGTATGTTGTACTAGCCTCTGCCCGCGACTTCGTTCGCGTGGAATAGTTACTTTGGGCTAACCCTAACACGCAGCGGAAGCTCTCAAGAGGAAAAAAAAACCTGCTTTTGAAACATTATTCATTGGTGCTCCGCTCCTATTGGCCTTAGCGTGACGATATATAGCTTATAACCTTCGATAAATGAGCTATATAACACTGAAATAATTTTTCAAATCGGACCAGTAGTTCCTGAGATTACCTCATACAACGTCGCAAACTCACAAACTTTACCTCTTTATAATATTAGTATAGAATCGTATAGATTGTGATTTTTTTTTGGTATTTATGATGTCACCTGCATGATTCTCAGCTAAAGTTGGACGCGATAGATGGCGCTATTGTCGAGATTTCGTTTTTTTTTTAAGTTTCTTTTTAATTTTCGTTTTTACTTATCCAAGGTCTATGATAGGACGTCTATCTACCGTGACTGCTTGTAATTAATTAACTCGCCGCTAGATGTCGCTAAGCGTTATTTAGTTATGAATAAGTTTTATATTTTAATTTAACATGGACAAAACCGTGGCCGTTTGCTAGGTAATTACAACAAGAAATCACGCCGTTATCCACGTATCGTACTACGTAATATTTGCAATCGAAATTGCTGATAACTTGAAATAACATTAAGTAATAAAAAAAAAAATTATGTGTCTAATATCTAAGTAGGTATATAAAAATCCTCCGTCATGATGTTTGTCTACAATGAACTCCGAAACTACTGAACCGATCTTCATAACTTTTGCTATTTATTTATAATATAGTCCAACTTAAGAGATAGTATAATTCGGGAATTGCGAGCGTGAAGGCAGCCACCGAGGATACCTTGCAGTACGCCCGGATCACCCTCGGTGCCACCGTGCGCTGCGCTCTACTGAGTGCGCCCACGTTGGCGGCACAGAGGGCGTCATCCCACACTAGAGCCCCGTAGGCGGCCATCACCCGCACGATTCTCATGTAGAGTCGTGAAATAATAAGGCCTCGGTATTCTCGAGGGTCACCCTGAGGCCCAACCTCCTTATGCGCCTGACCACTAGGTTTTTGTTGTATCACGATGTTTTTCTTCACCGGTATGTCCGAAAACGTTATCAACTGAGCCAACATCGCTTCGTGGGGAAATCCTTTATGGATACGCCACCCTCTCGGGGGAGAGAGTGGGTTATGTCCGACTCGCACGGACTAAAACCCCACGGTGTACCGTCCGCCGCATGGTAGGGGCGGCCAGGGATCGAACCTGCTGTCTACCTGAGAAACCGCCCCTGCGGCAGCCTGGCGAATGAACGCCAGGCTTCGTCCTACTATAGAGAGACTACTGGGTACACAACCAGTCGTCTCCCCTCGTCGGCCTCACCTGTGCAATGAGGAGATGGGTCCCCCGACCCATCTCCTCAGGTTCGGCTCGGTTATGGGAGGAGGCGAGCGTTCCTCCTCCCCCTCCTTCCTGTTCTCCTTTGGCGGAGAGGGCCACTTTGCGGATCTTCCTCGCGGGCCCTCTCCGCCGCCTCCTTCTGCGAGATGACTTCCTCGCAGAAGGAGGCCACCACATTCCACACTTCTTCGCTGCCGAGCATGCCGGAGATGACGCTCGGCAGCGAAAGATCTCCTCCTACCGCCGCAGCCAGAGCGCGGCGCTGATCGTCCCACGCAGCACATTCAGATAGGGTGTGCTGCGCGGTGTCCACCGCAGCGCCGCACTGATGGCATGCGGCGGTGGGCTCCCTGCGCGCTATCCGGTGCAGGTACCAGCCGAAGCATCCGTGCCCGGTCAGCACCTGCACCAGACGATACGTCAGGGAGCCCCAGTCCCTATTGACCCACCCCGGCAGGACCGGACGGACGGCGTCGATGGTATATCTTCCGTAACGCTCGTCCGCCAGATCCCGCCCCCACCTCTCTAATTGCTCGCTGCGGGCTCTCGCCCGCAACGCAGCAATCTCCCTGGGAGCCGGAGGTTGCCCTCGGGATTTCCCTGCCGCCGCATAGTTGTATACGGCGGCAAGAACTTCCGCCTCCAGCTCCCAAGGAAGAGAGCCCGCGAGAACCATGGCCGCCGCCGAGGACACCGTGCGGTACCCGCGGATTTCCCTCAACGCCACTGTGCGCTGTGCTTTGCGCAGCACTCGAACGTTCGTGGCGCTGAGGGAGTCCACCCACAACGGTGCCCCGTAGGCGGCCATGGCCCTCACCACCCCTGCATACAGACGGCGGCAGGCAGCGAGACGGCGGCAGGCAGCGAGACGGCGGCAGGCAGCGAGACGGCGGCAGGCAGCGAGACGGCGGCAGGCAGCGAGACGGCGGCAGGCAGCGAGACGGCGGCAGGCAGCGAGACGGCGGCAGGCAGCGAGACGGCGGCAGGCAGCGAGACGGCGGCAGGCAGCGAGACGGCGGCAGGCAGCGAGACGGCGGCAGGCAGCGAGACGGCGGCAGGCAGCGAGACGGCGGCAGGCAGCGAGACGGCGGCAGGCAGCGAGACGGCGGCAGGCAGCGAGACGGCGGCAGGCAGCGAGACGGCGGCAGGCAGCGAGACGGCGGCAGGCAGCGAGACGGCGGCAGGCAGCGAGACGGCGGCAGGCAGCGAGACGGCGGCAGGCAGCGAGACGGCGGCAGGCAGCGAGACGGCGGCAGGCAGCGAGACGGCGGCAGGCAGCGAGACGGCGGCAGGCAGCGAGACGGCGGCAGGCAGCGAGACGGCGGCAGGCAGCGAACCTGCTGTCTACCTGAGAAACCGCCCCTGCGGCAGCCTGGAGATTGAACGCCAGGCTTCGTCCTACTATAGAGAGACTACTGGGTACACAACCAGTCGTCTCCCCTCGTCGGCCTCACCTGTGCAATGAGGAGATGGGTCCCCCGACCCATACTTATGACTATACTTTATGACTCGTTTAAATACAGGTTTTTCAAGCGCTGATATTACTAAAATTCTTGTTCCGTGAGCCATCTAAATATGTGCTACCTTTTCTTTTTTTTATATACGTGGGGAAATACTTTATGGGTACGCCACCCTCTCGGAGAGAGAGTGGGTTATGACCACTCGCACGGACTAAAACCCCACGGTGTACCGTCCGCCGCATGGTAGGGGCGGCCAGGGATCGAACCTGCTGTCTACCTGAGAAACCGCCCCTGCGGCAGCCTGGCGAATGAACGCCAGGCTTCGTCCTACTATAGAGAGACTACTGGGTACACAACCAGTCGTCTCCCCTCGTCGGCCTCACCTGTGCAATGAGGAGATGGGTCCCCCGACCCATACTTATGACTATACTTTATGACTCGTTTAAATACAGGTTTTTCAAGCGCTGATATTACTAAAATTCTTGTTCCGTGAGCCATCTAAATATGTGCTACCTTTTCTTTTTTTTATATACGTGGGGAAATACTTTATGGGTACGCCACCCTCTCGGAGAGAGAGTGGGTTATGACCACTCGCACGGACTAAAACCCCACGGTGTACCGTCCGCCGCA
>MU159285.1:43192-97424 GCA_015888305.1 Antheraea pernyi | reverse complement strand
GACCTTGCTTGGTCAATAGCGTAGTCAGTTCGAAAAAAAAAAAAAAAAGCTGAAGAGTTTGTTTGCTTGAACGCGCTAATCTCAGGAACTACTGGTTCGATTTGAAAAATTCGTTGGATAGCTCATTAATCGAGGAAGGCTGCATCACGCTAAGACGGAGCCACCAATGAAGAATGTTTCAAAATCGGAGCTTTTTTTTCTTTTTGAGAGCTTCCGCTGCTACTCCAAGACAACGAATTCGCAGACAGAAGCTAGTATACAAATAATCCTGTCACAGTGGCTCTCTTTTAGTTTATTGCGTTTCGGAATCAGCTAGAATAAATAATAAAAAAAATTGATAGCCTACATCATCGTTTGTCAATATGAAGTATCTCGTAGTTTGTGAGCATACCCAGAAGGCGCACTACGAGTTATCTCGTTCCGTCTTTACTTGTCATATCTGCACAGCTACGAGCAAAGTCATATCATGTAAATATAGATCAGCGGCTTCAGCCAAGGCCCCGGTGGCGCCTAAAGCCACAGCTCCGATGGCTCCAGTGGCCCCACCACGACCGGCGGGGCAGAAGCTGCCATCCGTCCCCAAATCGGCTGCGGTTATTGTGACGCTGCAGGGTGCCGCAGCCGGCAGGGGGATAGGATACAGGGAGGTCCTCACAAAGGCGCGGGAAGCCGTGGCCTTGCCGGACATGGGCGTTGGGGAAGTCCGGGTCCGGCAGACGGCCACGGGAGCCCGAAAAATTGAGCTCCCGGGGCAGACCAAAGAGAAGGCCGCCGAACTGGCCCGGAAGCTTGAAACGGCGCTGGCCGATATCGCCACAGTCGTCGTGTCGACCAAGAGGGCGGACATCCGATTCGTCGGGCTGGACGATTCAGTGTCCTCCCTCGAGATTCAGACGGTCGTGGCGGCGAAGGCCGGCTGCAAGGCGGCCGAACTCCGAAACTACTCAAGCGATCTTCATAACTGTTGGCATTTATTTATAATATAGTCCAACTTCAGAGATAGAATATTTCGATTTTTTTTTATATCATAGCAGGCAAACGAACAGGTGGGTCACCTGATGTTAAGTAATCACCACCGTCCATAAACACTTGCAATACCAGGGAAGTCATGAGTGCGTTGCCATCTTGTGTTTGAGGGAGGGGAGGAAGGGAAGGGGGAAGGAGAGGAGAGATGGGCCTTCAGCACCCTCACTGACCCAACGAAACGCAACAATGCGAGCACTGTTACTACACGTCGGTTTTCTGTGAGAGGGTGGTACTACCCCGGGCGAGTCGACACATTCATGCTGAAACCAGTAATAGATTCAGCGTGGCTCTACCACCTACAAAATGGCCTAATACTAATGGCCCCAACATTTTTTAAATGACAAATTAAATAATTGACAATGTTGATTATTGTTTTTAATTTGAAAGTTTCGTCACTCCCTAACAGATGGCGCTTTAAATTAGTTTGTTGGCAGATAACTGTAGTACCAACTGTTATAATTATCTCATAGATGGTGCCACGTTTTAACTTTGAATTCCTTTTTCAACTCCTGTTTATTTTATGCTGCACGTGTTCTGTTAAACTATTTACTACGTAGCCTCGCGTTTTCTGTATCAAGTTTGTAGGCAGACTCATTACATCGTCACTAGAACCGGTCACTAGTATCGTTACAGGATTAACTAGCTGATTCCCGTTTCGTTAGGTGTAAAAAAAATCCAAACGGTCAATCAAAAAGGAGTTCCGATCGCATCGTCGACTCGAGCGGTTGTCCGTTTTGCTGCGCGCGCTAAGTTCGATTTTAATACTCGTGATTTAGTGACGTCAGTTATTGTGTTGTTTCAATCCGGCACACCTGCGGTGTACCTGCGTTCTTTTTCCAGGAACTGAGTGAGACCTTTCCTTTGTATTTATTTATTGCTTTATCTATTTCTTGGTATATTTATTTATTTACTCATTTATTTATCTATTTATTTACGTATTTCTTTAATTCTTCAGTGATTTATTTTAAAAATTATTTACTTTTTATTGTTTGTTTATTTAAGTAGTCTTATGTTATTTTTCCCCTGTCTCGCTCAGGTACTTATTTGCGTTGTTTTCCTATTTTGTTTAGTTTTAAACAGCTCCCTTTGATCCGGACTCGGGATAGTCCGTTAAATTCATTAAGGCGCGCCCCCCTGCCCCTCTGGCAGGGAGGTTTTACATGTCTTCCTCCGCCCCACTCCCCTCCTCAGGCCCCGGTATGACCTCCGATCGAGAAGTCGGCCTCTTAGAGACCGAACTTATTAGCCTCCGCGGTTTTATATCCAGCATCTGTCCTCGTCTCGTAGACGATTACGATGCGTACGCTGCGAAGCGTCGCATCGAGTTCCCTCACTCTTCCAAGCCCGCTCCCTCGATCTATGCCAAGATCGAGGCAAGCAACAATTTTCCCATCCCACCCGTTCACGATAGTGACGATAGCGATAGCGATTCCGATTCTGGCTCCAATATGGAGCAAGACCCTCCTGCTCAGCAAGATCCTCCTGCTGAGCAAGCCCCTCCTGCGGACGATGGCTTCACCACCGTCACGCACCGCAAACCGCGCAAGAACCGCTCAAACTCTTCGTACGATCCGGAAGGCAGTTTGCCTTCCAAAAAGATCGTCAACGTCGATGGCGCGAAAGTGCCAAAGACGACACCAGCGCCCTCTAGACCCGCTTCGCCTAAAACTGCGGGTTCCGCAGTTTCGGGCAAAAAGCCCCGCCCACCGCCCCCCGTTACGATCCAAGACAAAGCGTCTTGGGTTGAGATTTCTAGCCTGCTGGAAACGGCAGGTATCCCTTACACCTCCGCCGTGAATACCGCTGTAGGTATTCAGGTGAAGGTAGCCACGTCCACCGCCCATCGCAACCTCACTCGTTTCCTTCGGGACAACCAGTGGGGCTATTTCACGCACTCTCTCGAAGAGGAGCGTAAACTACGGGTTGTGATCCGTAGAGTCCCCTCAGAACTCCCGACTGACGACATTTCAGACGACCTCAAGGAACAGAAGATTCCTGTTCGCGAGGTTCATCGTATGCGCTCTCCGCGCACCAGGGCTCCATATGATATGGTTCTCGTTGTCCTCGATCGCACCCCTCAAGGGAAAGCGATCTTCAATCTCACATCCCTCTGCGGCCTCTCCGGCGTTATCGTCGAGCCGCCGCGCAAAACGTCTGTGCCCTCGCAGTGTCACAACTGTCAGGTGTACGGACACTCCGCACGAAACTGGCTCCTGACACCTAAAAACTATAACCTAAAACCGAAATCGGTTGTGTGCCTTAAGCGCCAACCTTAGTCGTCCGGTGAAGCTGTGAAGACCCTGCCGGGTCAATAGCGTAGTCATTTCGCTATGTACGTACCTATTTCCTATTTAGTTTATTGGTTTAGTTGTCTAATCAACAAACTAATGCGATGCATCGGTCGGGCAGAAACTGTTAGAGCAATGGTTCCCGAACTTTTTTGACTCGTGGACCCCTTACCAATATCTTTTGAATAGTTTTGAATATTCGCATGAAGTGACTATTTAAAGCGATGATTATTTAATAGCGTGTTCGGACAGCGCCTCAATGGCCGTAGATTGTGAAGGTAAATATTGTGTTGAAAAATATATTGGTAGGGTTTCTCTGAGTCCACCCGACTAGTTACCATCCTTAAGTTTTTTTTTATATCATCGGAGGCAAACGAATAGGCGGGTCACCAGATGTTGACGGCGTCTTAGGGAGGACCTGGCGGACGCGCGGTACGGGCGGTATACCGTAGACGCTGTCCGCCCGGTCCTGCAGGAATGGATTGGGAGAGGCTGGGGTTCCCTGACGTTCCGACTGGTGCAGGTGCTCACCGGACACGGCTGTTTCGGGTGGTACCTGCACCGGATCGCTCTCAGGGAGCCGACCCCCGCATGCCATGAGTGCGGTGCTAACGAGGACACTGCGCAGCACACTCTGTCTAAGTGTGCTGTGTGGGGGGGACAGCGCCACGCTCTGGCTGCGGTGAAAAAAAAAAAAAAAAAAAAAAAAAAAATTATGGTGCCACGTTTTAACTTTGAATTCCTTTTTCAACTCCAGTTTATTTTATGGTACACGTGTTCTTTTAAGCTATTTACTACGTAGCCTCGCGTTTTCTGTATCAAGTTTGTAGGCAGACTCATTACATCGTCACTAGAACCGGTCACTAGTATCGTTACAGGATTAACCAGCTGATTCCCGTTTCGTTAGGTGTAAAAAAATCCAAACGTTCAATCGAATATATAAAACAAGTAGCATAGAACGATATACTAAAAATTCCGCGTAGAATGATCAGTTCTGTGCCGATACATTCAGTAGTTTTGACTCGATTGGAGCTCAAATGAACTATATTTTCATTATACATGTATAGATTTTAGAAACCCCTATTTGTTTATCTTTTGTCTATTTTTTTTTATTCGCAAGTAAGTGACTATTTGAAGCGATGATAGCGTATTAATAGCGTGTCCGGACACCGCCTCGATGGCCGTTGATTGTGAAGGTAAATATTGTGTTGAAAAATATATTGGTAGGGTTTTTCTGAGTCCACCCTACTAGTTACCATCCTTAAGTTTTTTTTATATCATCGGAGGCAAAGGAATAGGCGGGTCACCAGATGTTAAGTGACCACCGCCATCCGTAGACACTAATAACACCAGGGGAGTCGCAAGTGCGTTGTCAACCTGTGTTTGGGGGCAAATTGTCACCAAGCATCTGTTTGTTGTGTTCCGGCAGCTCCACTTAAGGGTTAGTCTTATTTAGGTTAGGCGTGCTTACTATATTGGATCACATCGTTAATTAATATTAGATGAGTTTGTGGTAAACACTAGAACATGTTACATCGAGGGTCGAAAATCCTGTTTTGAACTAAAAATCACTCGTAAACGATCCCTCATAACGCGCCAAAAGGTCCTTCAAAGAGTATTCCATAAATATTAATAAACCAAGGACTCTGGTGGCGCCGTTGCGTTCTCGACGCCATTGAGTTCTATACTATGAGTGGACTGGACTGTATTTGCGGGGATGCGAATTTAATGCTAAACTATATTGTGATCAGCTATATGACAATGGAAACAATATAGGAAAGGAAATTGGCATATACCTTGTGGCGTTGCAGTTTCACCTGGCTAGCCGGCTAGGTGGTTGTCCTCGACGCACTACACAGATTGTTCTTCTTCAGCACTGACGGACACTAAAGTCTAGATTGAAACTGTCACATGCGACATTAGACTAAAAATGTGTCGGCACGCACTATTTGGAGCAATGCGCATATGCACTCGACCAAGCGAAAAAATCCACTATTCAAGCACTTATTCGTGATCGGGAGCGATCTTATTCGTTGCTTAACGCGATGATGAGTGTATGCGCGTGCCAAAGGGAAAGGGGTAATTAAACGGGGATGGAAAGAGTCACGAACTGATCACAATACATTACATAAAATCGGTGCAACCATACTCTATTTCATACAATTATGAAAAAACAAATGAATAAACAATTTTAGCATTTATTGAAGAAATACAATATGATAATTAATTAATTAAAAAATAAATAAACTGATTTGCAAGATTCTCAAATTAAGCATGAACAAAAATAGTTATATTACACAATAAATTACTTACCAATCTATAAACATCCATTCGAAATTTTATTGTCTAGGAAACACATATTGAAAGCTTATCCTATACATATAAATAAAACTTAAGTAACTATTAATTGTTGGGACAAATCCCCGAAACTGTTACACCTGTTTGATCAGCCCTTTATTGGTAGTTAGAACATTTTATAGGGTATAATTTAGGTTACATATCACTATACTTTTCTAAGACAGCTAAGTAATAACCATAACATTTTAAAAGAGTAACTTAAAATCCATAAGAGAGTCTTGTAAAAGTTAGACAGTGTTGACAATATTGCAATTAAGAAAATTAAGGCACAGACCACAATAAACCCAAGTAAAAATGTTTTCCTATGTAACAAAAAATTACTCTAAAAGAAGTCGCAGGAACCTGCTAGTGACATCATAAAGTCGGAGGAGGGATAGGTATTTTACGCAAATATTGGCTTCGAGCTTGCGTTGGCGGTGGTAACATATTTGAACCCGTTGCTGAAAACGCCGATACTGGAGAAGCCACCGGTAAGAAAGGACTCATTAAGGAATTCGTTGAACAAAGACATACTACCTCGTCCCTTAAAGTAGGTGGATAATCTGCCACACGATACTCAATCAAATTTCTGTTCGGTTCAATTACAGATTTACCATAAATCTGCCTTCCACATACATCTGGCATTACGTTTCTCATATCTCGTGGCATAACCATTTCATTAGGACCTATAAGCATTTCTTTATTTGATATCGCACGTGGTATAACTATTTCATTTGGTTCCATAAATGCCATAACTTCTCTATTTGACATAACCCGCGGTACTCCAATTTCGTTTGGTCTCACCATTCGAATTTCTTTATTTGCCATAACATATGGCATTGGTATTTCATTTGTTAGAACCTGCCGAGGCATTTCGTTTGCAACGTACGCCTGTAATGGTAAGTTTTCCGTGGCTTTTGGTGAGATCGTGCGAACTTCCGGTACTTGGGCTTTACGGGTCGATCCGGAGGCCATCTTCAGCATTTGTAAAGCACCTTCTGTATTTGTTGTTGACAATATATCTTGTAGAGCTGAGGCTATGAGATTTCGAGTCGGAGCTCCGTTATGACATTGTGGTGATGTCTTTTTTAAGAGAGATATGAAGATAAATGTCATGATTATCCTGTGTATAACTCCCATATTATCTGAAATAATACTGTTATTATGAAAAGAAGCGCTTTAGGCTAATTTCAATATTAACAATTTGAAAGTCCTACTAAAGTATGCAACTACTGTCACACCTATTTCTAGCCTAAAGCGTATTGCTCGTTCTACTGTGTTCTGATACTAAGGTGATTGGTGACCTATACTGGTACATGGGACATTGTAACAAAATCTTCAGGAGCAGCAAACCATTATATAACCTGTCCTGTTTTGCTGTTGGGATTGGTTATTGATTTGAATTGCCATTGAATCTATGGTATTTTGTGTGGACACTATTTTGATAGCAATATTTTCACTTTGCATGTCTACGGATACAGGCTTAAAGCTTTCAGTGAAGCAATACATAATAATGAACTTATAGCACGATGGTAGGGCTTTTCCTAAGTCTGCCTGGCTACCTACAAAAATGAAGTAGAAAATATATCACCAAGCAGTTATAGATGTGTTTCGACAGCTACACTTCAAGTCCAAATCTCCTCCAAATTTAGTATTATAGATAAAATAAATAGTCTTTGAAGGTGGTAGAGTCACGCTGAAGCTATTACTTGTTTCAGCATGAATGGGTCAGTTCGCCCGGGGTACTACCATCCCCTCACAGTAACACCAACGTGAAGTAACAGTGCTTGCATTGTAGCGTTCCGTTGTATGTGGTAGAGGCACGTTGAAGCTATTACTGGTTTCAGCATAAACGGGTTGGCTTCCCCGCGATACTACCACTCGACCCAAAGAAACACCCACGTAAACTAACTATTAGGTCCATTGGCAGAGCACTTGCGACTCCCCTGGTGTTGCTAATGTCTATGGGCGGCAGTGATCACTTAACATCAGGTGACCCACCAGTTTTTTTTTTTTTTATAATAGACTGTGTGACGCTTGACCTCTGTCACACCTGATGGAAAGTGAGGACGAGGCCTAGGATGTAACGCGTTCACCTAGTAAATGCACATTCACTCTTCAGTAGCCTCGGCCCTTGTAATCCGTAGATCTACACGGACCGGCCTCCTATGATATAAAAAAAGAGTCAAAATTAATAACTGTATAGAAATCGTGTGGAAAACCGTGAGAAATTGCTAGTAAATTTATATAGCAATTCATTATACTCACGTGATACTCTAACAGGAACAAGTCAACGATTCATTGACACGAAAGAGATACGATGATGTCTTATAAAAGATTTCTCCGTGCATTTATTATCTATTTAAAATTAGCCAATAAATTATCGCGTTAATTACATAACTTTCAGTGATTCTATTTTATGAAATCTTTATATTTATCTATGATTCGATATTATCGTAATGTGTGATCGTTTATCGTAAAAGAAGTCGTGGTGAAATCAATCCGATTCCGCAGGTTCGAGCCCCAGGATGTACCAACTAATTTCTCTAAATTCGTGTACATTTACTAATCAAAATTGATGGCAGGCTGAAGTTACACGCGTCCGCAGAAAGTGTACATCTCATTCCCCTCCAATTGCTTCCCGGGTACTGCTAAATAGTAACAAATTTTGGCCGCTGCTGTGTACCACATAAATTAAACCTCGCAAATAGCGTAATCAATAAATCGATAATAAAAAGATGGATGCTCTATTTAGACGTACGACTAAAGAATCAAAATTGGCAACAATATTGGCTGACGGTGAGGGAAAACATCGTGGGGTACCATGAACCTGAAGAATGTTCTTACAAAGCCACGTATGTGGAAAAACATAGAACTCTGGAGTTCTCATAGTTTTGTAGGTAGTAGAGCTATGGTGAAGCTTTCGCTGGTTTCAGCATGAATGGGTCGGCTCGCCCAGCGTAGTACCACCCTCTCATAGAAAACCGACGTGAAGTAACAGTGCTTGCATTGTTATGTTTCGTTCGGTCAGTGAGAGCGCCGGAGACCCACTTCCCTCTCCTCTTCCACAAACACAGGCTGGCAACGTCACTTTCGACTCCCCTGGTGTAGTTAGTGTCTATGGACGGTCGTGACCACTTAACATCACGTGACCCACTTTTTCGTTTGCCTGCTATGATATAAAAAAGAAATCACCAATTCACCGTAGGCTGGCATAGCGATTACTCCCATAGCTTCATTCGAGAACAGACCTATGAGCTTATGGTAGTTCTCTTACATAGTAATAATAATGACGATTATATTATAATATATTTAAAATCAACTACTAGATTATTCCCGCTCGATTCGAATCTAAAAAATAAATAGCCAAGCACTATGTAAAATTACTCATTGAATGGTCAGACTCTTACGCCGATACGTAGAGTTTAGTTTCAGAAAAACGAGTTATTCGCAGAATAAGAAACTATTTAATCAATAAACAATAATTTATTTATGTACTTATATCACAATCTTGTAAAAAAGTTATTCTTTTTATAAGAAAAAACTTATAAGAACGGTGGTTGTAGAGTCACTTGACGTAGATATTTACCGCCGCATTCACATCCAGACCCGCACATGCATCCGCAACCGTATCCGCATCGCTGACATCCACAGTTGCACGCTGAAGTCTGGCAACCGCAAGGCACATCCAGCATATAACACCTCCCGTCACATCCACATGGATACGGGACACCTAATCCGGAAAATACAGTCGTGACAGGTTCTATAGCTGGGAGGTAATTTGGCATGACTGTACCAGCACGACATCCGCATACTGTCGCATCTCTCGATGCCTGGCATCCGCATATTGACGCATCCCTCGATGCCTGGCATCCGCATATTGGCGCATCCCTCGATGCCTGGCATCCGCATTGCGGAATTCCACATCCACACGGTATGTAATCGTAGTTCGTTACTAAACCCTACCACCCCGCTGTCGCCATTGCCTCGTTCGTTACTCAGCAGGGTGCACCACGTGCAGGTGAGGTTGGCTTGGGTGTCTCAAGTCTTAAGATGTTGTGCGACACCCCTTACACCCCTTATAACCCTTATAACAATGGAAACAATATCGGAAAGGAAATTGGCACGTACCTTGTGGCGTTGCAGTTTCACCTAGCTAGCCAGCTAGGTGGTTGTTCTCGACGCACTACACAAGAAGTCATATATATTGGTAGGTAGGATCGCTGGCATCTGGCATCCACATGGTTTTCTAACACTTTGACATCCGCACGGATTTAAAGCCATGGTTTCCATAGGTAAATATTCGAAAGGCAGCGTAACCACAGATCTACAAGCACACGTTTCAGGTGCCATGTTATATGGAGCGTCCACAGCGAATGGAGCGGGCATTTCCAAGCTGCATGAGGGTATATCCATTTGATCCCAGTATTTTTGGCATCCACACATCCCCGGGTTTCCACATCCGCAATTGTATGTTGGATTCGGGAGGACATTACCGCATCCGCACGGCACGCCAACAGGATTCTGGCATCCGCATGAGGGCAATTTAACTTTACGTATTTTTGTCGACATCCGCAAAGACGATATCAATTGCGCATTTATCTGCAAATTATAAATTAATTGAGTATATATTAATGCAGCGAAACCGTAAGAAATTTAAATAAAATAACGAGTCAAAATCAAGAAATGCATTAAAGAATGTCTACGAAGCCGTAGGCTGTTGATAGTTTTATATCGTATTAACTGTGCTCGCGGCTCCTTTGCGTGGAACCTAATGTAAAAAAGAACAGTGAGTAATAAACGCATCTCAATGTATTTAGTACCATTTATCTACTATTATCTCGCACTTAAGTCTACTTAAGTAAAATTACAATAACTTTTGATAGAGTGAACTGATTTTAATGAAACTAAAACTAAACGTTACTCGAGAAATATGCTTTATAATTTCGAGGTTTTATCGTGAACGCAGTACTTTATCAGTGATACGTTCATACAAGCAGACAGACATTTCTAAAATTGATTGAAATACATTTTATTACTTAGTCCAAGACACCAGCAACAATTTTTTTCACAGAAATCTAAAAAGTTCCGACACGTTAGATTTACATTCTTATAGGGGTGTATAGATTACAAATACGAAAGTGAGTTTCTCTGTTTGTTACACTGTCGCCTCTTAATTACTCAACCTTACTTACTTCTCTACAATTCTTAATTACTCGTTCTCAGGAGTACAAAAAAGGATATAGGGGTACATTTTATCCAGATAAAATCTACTTTTCCTGTGGGATGAAAGTCAAAAACTCATATTAAATTTAGGCCCAGAGAAGGGGCTTATGAACGTCAAACTACCACCGGTTCGGACAAACAACCCACTCATCGAGAATCTTTCATAATACATATTTATATACAAACAGAGAGTTACATTAGTTTTTTATGGATGTACATAAAGGGGCGTTAATTCCACACGTCACTATCGTTCAAATATTAATCCACCCCATAATAACCTTTAGGATAAATCAAATATATATTGAAGCGAGCCAAGCCATAGGAAAAGGTAGTATACCAATAAATTAATAGAAACAGAACTGGAAAGTTATTAAATAAAAATGTATAATATAATTTACTAGCGAGCCATGCCGGATGTTGTCACGCCCTGATAATAAAAAATAACCTTGATAAATTATATACCCTAAACCTTCCTCATGAATCACTTTAGCTACTGGTAATAAGCGAATGGAAATCCGTTCAGTAGTGAGAGATATGAAGATAAATGTCATGATTATCCTGTGTATAACTCCCATATTATCTGAAATAATACTGTTATTATGAAAAGAAGCGCTTTAGGCTAATTTCAATATTAACAATTTGAAAGTCCTACTAAAGTATGCAACTACTGTCACACCTATTTCTAGCCTAAAGCGTATTGCTCGTTCTACTGTGTTCTGATACTAAGGTGATTGGTGACCTATACTGGTACATGGGACATTGTAACAAAATCTTCAGGAGCAGCAAATCATTATATAACCTCAGTCCTGCTTTGCTGTTGGGATTGGTTATTGAGTTGAATTGGCATTGAAGCTATGGTGTTTTGTGTGGACACTATTTTGATCTGTTTTGAGCTTAAAGCTTTCAGTGAAGGAATACATAATAATGAAATTATAGCACGATGGTAGGGCTTTTCCTAAGTCTGCCTGGCTACCTACAATAATAAAATTGAAAATATGTCACCAAGCATTTATAGATGTGTTTCGACAGATACACTTCAAGTCCAATTCTCCCCCAAATTTAGTGTTATAGATAAAATAAATAGTCTTTGAAGGTGGTAGAGTCACGCTGAAGCTATTACTGGTTTCAGCATTTATGGGTCGGTTTGCCCGGGGTACTACCATCCTCTCACAGTGACACCAACGTGAAGTGACAGTGCTTGCATAGTTGCGTTTCGTTGTATGTGGTAGAGGCACGTTAAAGTTATTACTGGTTTCAGTATAAATGGATCGGCTCGCCCGCGGTATTACTATTCGACCCAAAGAAACACCCACGTAAACTAACTGTTAGTTCATGCATCGCTGCGTTTCGTTCGGTCAGTGAGAGCGCCGGAGAACAAAGACCAATTGGCAGAGCACTTGCGACTCCCCTGGTGTTGCTAATGTCTATGGGCGGCAGTGATCACTTAACATCAGGTGACCCACCAGTTTTTTTTTTTTTTATAATAGACTGTGTGACGCTTGACCTCTGTCACACCTGATGGAAAGTGAGGACGAGGCCTAGGATGTAACGCGTTCACCTAGTAAATGCACATTCACTCTTCAGTAGCCTCGGCCCTTGTAATCCGTAGATCTACACGGACCGGCCTCCTATGATATAAAAAAAGAGTCAAAATTAATAACTGTATAGAAATCGTGTGGAAAACCGTGAGAAATTGCTAGTAAATTTATATAGCAATTCATTATACTCACGTGATACTCTAACAGGAACAAGTCAACGATTCATTGACACGAAAGAGATACGATGATGTCTTATAAAAGATTTCTCCGTGCATTTATTATCTATTTAAAATTAGCCAATAAATTATCGCGTTAATTACATAACTTTCAGTGATTCTATTTTATGAAATCTTTATATTTATCTATGATTAGATATTATCGTAATGTGTGATCGTTTATCGTAAAAGAAGTCGTGGTGAAATCAATCCGATTCCGCAGGTTCGAGCCCCAGGATGTACATAGCATGGTGCTAAGACTTTGTTAATTTCGCCTGGCTGGTTACTCCCTCAATTTGAAAATCTGTCGCCAAGCACTTGGGGTGTAAGAGGTATTGAATAACATCTAAGACTTGAGACATCCAAGCCAACCTCACCTGCACGTGGTGCACCCTGCTGAATAACGAACGAGGCAATGGCGAAAGCGGGGTGGTAGGGTTTTACAGCCCGACTGGGTCGCAACCACCATGTATATGGCGAAAAAGCCCGTCATAGTGATTCGCTTTTGCGGGTCGCGTTTCGGGATCAGCCTGTGCATATCCAGCTTCTCGCAGACCGGCATGACAGCGGCGACCGGCGATGGATAGTGTGTCACTCGGTGGTCGCCATTGTTTTTGGATTGTACTGCGCTTACCATCAGGCACAGTGCAGTCATTTTGCAGTGCTACTATAAAAAATATATATTTCAGTGGTATATAGCTCATTTATCAAGGAAGGCTATATATAATCACGGTAAGACCAATAGGAGCGGAGCAACAATGAGCAATGTTACAAAATCTGTTTTTTTTATCTTTTGAGAGCTTCGGCTGCCTGTTAGCTTTAGCACAAAGTAACCGTAGCTACCGAGTATTTCATCCTCTTTGGTAGACCAGTTGAATCTTTTGTATATATTGTAAATAGAATGTCGCTCAAACAAATGAAAGATCGCGTGCCTGTGTAAATACCATATATGGAGTTATAAACAGTCTATTTTACGCATTCCGAGTATTATTATTACGCTGTCCGTGTCAGTCTAGACGACTTATGTATGCCAAAAGTATATAGATATTGTCATATATTGAAAATTATTTGACGCTTAAAAATGTATACTTCAAATCAAAAACAGTAAAATTTATGCATAAGCCGTCCAGACGGTAGAGACGGTGATCCGAAGGCTTACTTTTTGTTAGGTAAGTACTATTTTTCGCTCCAGCCTCCCTTTTTCAAATTTCCATTCTTCGCCCTCGATAGCTACCCTCAGTTTGAGTATATTTCGCCGATTACGTATAAGTGCGTTAAAACATATGCACTTAAGAGTAAGTCATCAAAGGGTTTAGTTGTATGAGCCTAGACTGATTTGAAACTTGCGTTGCGTTGAGTGCGCCTGTAGGAGCTTCGGGGTGTAAGGAGTGTCGAATAACATCTAACACTTGAGACACTCAAGCCAACCTCACCTGCACGTGGTGCACCCTGCTGAATAACAAACGAGGCAATGGCAAAAGCGGGGTGGTAGGATTTTACAGCCAGACTGAGTCGCAACCACCATGTAAATGGCGAAAAAGCCCGTCATAGTGATTCGCTTCTGCGGGTCGCGTTTCGGGGTCAGCCTGTGCATATCTAGCATTTCGCAGACCGGCGTGACAGTGGCGACCGGCGATGGATAGTGTGTCACTCCGTGGTCGCCATTGTTTTTGGATTGTACTGTGCTTACCATCATGCACAGTGCAGTCATTTTGCCGTGCTACTATAAAAAAAAACTACTATAAGATTCTAGACAGACACGGACAGCGTAATAATAATACTCGGAATGCGTGAAATAGACTGTTTATTAATATGACCATATAAGGTATTTATAGAGACGCGATCGTTCATTCGTTTGAACGACGTTCTATTTATAATATATACAAAAGTTGTCTGCCAAAGAGGATGACATACTCGGTAGCTACACACCCATACCCATCGCGATGGTGGAACTGTGGTTCTATTTCTAAATTCACGAGATCGGTTATTTGCGCGGTTACGCAGCCGTTGCGGTTGAGACCACCGCTCATAAACGTGACAGGCGATGACCGCAAGACCAGCGGTTGCAAGACGGGTGATTAAACGATTAGTTGAGGTCTAGACCATCATGGATACACACCAGAAACGAGCTGTAGCGCTACACTTACTACACAGAAGAATTTAAAAAATAAGACCTAAAAAGTTCTGGGTGCATCCATTAATTCAAGCGCGCGAGCGTTACTCGCCGAGGCTGCGAGCGATTCTACTAGTTGCCCGCCGCTGCAGCGAGACTCATAAACAACCGTTCACACCGCACCCGTAAAACGCGTCATAAAATGTGCTTTCATTTTTTACATATACAGGCTGAATGTCTAGACAGTAGCAATATTTATGGATGATACTCTGCACTCGATTCTTGTTCTAAATCAATCAACAAAATATGTGTTTAATATTTGACCTAATTATCTAGAAAAATACAAAAATTATACGCAATTCTCTACACGTTTATATTAAAGAAATTTTGTATATACGTTATCAAGAGTACAGAAAAGGACGGAGTAGGGTTCTTGTACCATCTATCCAGAACAAAATTAGTAAAATTCCCTAAGAATAAGTCAAAACTACATTAACTCGATCAAAGTTGCGAGCAAAAACTAGTAACAGATAAGGCATTGTGATGAATTGAAAATTTCGTCGAATAGACGATTTTGCAGACTGTCTACTGCTCCAATCTGACTTAAATCAAAAACAAAATAAATGTTAACACCCAGAAGTGTCAAAGAATAAGTTTCACTAGGAAAAATCCACTATCAGTTGCGTCTACCGCCTTCTGCAATGAGACAATCCCCAGAACATCACAAGTAAAAGATTTAGGCGTCATTCTTGACAGCAATTTATATTTAATGCACATTTAAATCATATTATTAGCAGAACTTATAAATCCTTCGATTCGTGATACGTAACAACAAACCATTCAAGGATACGCAATGTCTTAAGCTGCTTTATTTTAGCAATATTAGAAGCGTATTAGAATTCGCTAATTTGATTTGGAGACTTTTTAATTATATTGATAATATGAAAGTAATTTAACGCAAATTTATTAAACACCTCAATTATAAAGTTATAATATTTAACCATATGTTATTCCTGTTCGATGTACTTAGTTAATATCAAATTTGACTGTCCAAAGCTGTTAGAAAAAATAAGCTTTAATGCCTCTACCAGACGCACTGGGCATACTCCATTATTTTCAGTTCCCTCATCCAAAACTAGATACTCGCAAATGTCGCCATTCATTCGCATACCAGACATGTATAACAGCGAATTCTCTGAACTAGATCCTTTTGGTACTTCTAACTATTCTTACAGAAAAGAAATACTACAATCTCTGTCCCGGAAAAAATAGTGCCATAATTGTAATTTCATCATCAATATTTACCACGAATACGCTCAACTTTCACAATTATACCTACCCATACCATACACTCCAACATAAAACTTAACTCTACACACACACACACCCCTATACATACACGCCACACATCTATACTTATACCTAGATTTTTATTAAAGCAATTTTGTTCAATCTCTAATAATAAAAACTGTTATAATGTGCGTGCGTACTTAGTAATTGGCGTATGGAATACATAGTATTTTTTTCTTTTTTTATTGTAGCACGGCAAAATGACTGCACTGTGCCTGATGGTAAGCACAGTACAATCCAAAAACAATGGCGACCATCGAGTGACACAATATCCATCGCTGGTCGCCGTTGTCATGCCGGCCTGCGAAGAGCTGGATATGCACAGGCTGATCCCGAAACGCGACCCGCAGAAGCGAATCACTATGACGGGCTTTTTCGCCATATACATGGTGGTTGCAACCCAGTCGGGCTGTAAAACCCTACCACCCCGCTTTCGCCATTGCCTCGTTCGTTATTCAGCACGCACCACGTGCAGGTGAGGTTGGCTTGGGTGTCTCAAGTCTTAGATGTTATTCGACACCCCTTACACCCCAAAATTTTTACACATTGCCAGCTGTAAAGGACCTATAGGGAATAAATAAATGACACATCGATGTAAGGATCACCTACACAGAAACACTTACTCCATTACATACAAACCAAACCTTAATATTTCTATTAAGGATTTCCACCCTTCGTATTTTTCAGATATATAAATGATCCAATCGACAGAGCCGTTGTGTCATAAAAAACGGCCGCAATCCCCCCATGATATAACTGAAACTATTACTGTTCAGCACGAATGGGTCAGCTCGCGCGGTGTAGTACCACCTGACCCATAGAAACACCGACGTCAAGTAATGGTGCTTGCACTGTTGCGTTTCGTTCAGTCAGTGAGAGCGCCGGAGGAGGAGCGCCCCTCTCCCAAACACATGCTGGCAACGCACTTGCGACTCCCCTCGTGTTATTAGTGTTTATCGACGACGGTGGTCACTTAACATCAGGTGACCCACCTGTTCGTTTGCAATTCTACAGAATTTTTGTCTACGAATATACTTATTTCACTGACGATTATTTAAACCGCTGTAACAACTTGCACAATTAATGTAATAGAAAGAATAACAGAACACAATAATATACTTTAATATATAAAGTATACAACACTTATGTATCTAATAAACTATCAAAATACATAGAAACTTCTTAATTGTAACAATAAGAAAGTCTGACAACCATGTGTTATTTATTCCTTACCCTCTCTAGAACTAATTTGTTAAATCATTTTACAAGCTTTTACTAAACATATATCCCCATCTTCAATTCAAAACACTGGCCATATTCATCATATACTAAATTTCAGGTATTGATATATACAAATTCCTCATTCGTTCTTCGGTGGAGGTGGTTTCCCACTCGCCAGTACATTTTTCATCGTCTTCATGAGACTAGGGATGATGGCAATGTGCTTATCGACACATTTGACTGCGCACTTTTCGAATTCAATCGTACATTTATCGATCTGGAAAAAAAAACTCTCTGATACACATTATAGCCTGACCGCAACCGCTGTACCGCGCCTTAGGTACGCGAGCGGCGAGACGGGGGGGGGGCGAACGGACTGTCTGTGTTAGACGCACATGAGATAAAATATCTAAAGATGGGTTTGGGGGTTAAGATTTTATATTTCCAAGAATGAAAGTTTAATTTCGTTTATTTTGTTTCTTAATTTAAATTTAACTAAAAATTTGTAAGGACGAAAAACAGAGATTGGATATAATCAGGCCTATATTTGTCACTTCCTTTTCGGGAGCACGCTAATTCTCAAAAGTTGTCAGTCCATAATTTTGTTACTCTCAAAACAAATATGTACACCTTGTTATTTTGGGTACTTGCGGCATATAATAGTAAGATTGAAAGAAGAACTTATGGGATATTTTCTGTATTTTCGAATATCCCTTTAAGGGCACCGTGTGTGACACTAATCTCATGTGAGTACATGCTTTTTACTTTTCACTCCCCGCCTCCCCTTGCATACCTAAGTCGCGGTAGAGCGGTTGCGGTTCAACTATATCAGACACGCATCCTTATTAATAATATAAATAATGACCGGTTTAGTAGTTAACCCCCGGCTGTATTTTTTTAAGACCCAGATCCCAAGCGGATCATGTTTTAAAATAAATAGACCATTTTCTTAAAAGTACATTTTTAGAAACATACAAGTTTTTCAAATTTTGTGATAAATATGGTATTTTTATTAAACTCGTGCTGCCGAAAGTCTGTTGACCAGTGCATCATATATATTTGGGGTGTAAGGGGTGTCGAATAACATCTAACACTTGAGACACTCAAGCCAACCTCACCTGCACGTGGTGCAGCCTGCTGAGTAACGAACGAGGCAATGACGAAAGCGGAGTGGTAGGGTTCTACATCCTGACTGGGTCGCAACCACCATGTATATGGCGAAAAAGCCCGTCATAGTGATTCGGTTCTGCGGGTCGCGTTTCGGTATCAGCCTGTGCATATCCAGCTGTTCGCAGGCCGGCATGACAGTGGCGACCAGCGATGGATAGTGTGTCCCTCGGTGGTCGCCATTGTTTTTGGAGTGTACTGTACTTACCATCAGGCACATGGCAGTCATTATGCCGTGCTACTATAAAAAAAAATAATATAAGGTCTATATTTGTTCGTATGGAGCTTAAACCCTTATGACGTTGGAGAGCCCGGGGGTTAAAACGTGCAGGTGTAGCAAACATACAAACTTATAATATTAGATAGAATACGTATGTGATAGTTTGTGTTTGTTTAATTTCCATTTCATTACAAAGCCACTGAATCGATCATCAGAAAATATTGCATATACTTTCTTCTCGATAAGTGGGTTGTTTTCCGAACCGGTGGTAGTGTTGACGTTCATAAGTGCCTTCTCAGGGCCTAAATTGAATAAAGGATATTTTAATTTTGATTTTGATCACCGATGGTGCAATCATCCATCTGTGCATCCATTAAAAACGTTTGTGACATTTAATATTATATAGAATATATTATTATTCTAAATATTATATATATTTGTTAAAAAGATAAACCAGATCGGGTTTCTTGCCGGTTCTTCTCGATGACTGGGTTGTTTTCCGAACCGGTGGTAGTTTTGACGTTAATGAGTGCCTTCTTAGTGCCTAAATTGAATAAACACATGCTGGCAACGCACTTGCGACTCCCCTAGTGTTGTTAGTGTCTATCGACGACGACTTAACATCAGGTGACCCACCTGTTCGTTTGCAATTCTACAGAATTTTTGTCTATGAATATACTTATTTCACTGACGATTATTTAAACCGCTGTAACAAATTGCAAAATCAGTGTAATAGAAAGAATAACAGAACACAATAATATACTTTATTATATAAAGTATACAACACTTATGTATCTAATAAACTATCAAAATACATAGCAACTTCTTAATTGTAACAATAAGAAAGTCTGACAACCATGTGTTATTTATTCCTTACCCTCTCTAGAACTAATTTGTTACATCATTTTACAAGCTTTTATTAAACATATATTCCCATCTTCAATTCAAAACACTGGCTATATTCATCATATACTAAATTTCAGGTATTGATATATACAAAGTCCTCATTCGTTCTTCGGTGGAGGTGGTTTCCCACTCGCCAGTACATTTTTCATCGTCTTCATGAGACTAGGGATGAGGGCAATGTGCTTATCGACACATTTGACTGCGCACTTTTCGAAATCAATCGTACATTTATCGATCTGGAAAAGAAAACTTTGTCACACACATTATAAGCCCGACCGCAACCGCTGCACCGCGCCATACGTACGCGGCACATGAGCGGCGAGACGCACATGAGATAAAATATCTAAAGATGGGTTTGGGTGGGTTAAGATTTTATATTTCCAAGAATGAAACTTTAATTTCGTTTATATTCGTTCTTAATTTAAATTTAATTAAAAAAATTGTAAGGACGAAAAACAGGGATTGTATATAATCAGGCCTATATTTGTCACTTCCTTTTTGGGGACACGCGAATTTTCGAAAGTTGTAAGTCCACAATTTTATGTATTTCAAAAAGTGGAAAAATGTACACCTTTTTATTTTGACTAGTTGTGGCATATAATAGTAATATACTGTTCTAAAATTTTCAGAAAAAAAAGCAACTTATGGCAACATTTTCCACTTTCCCTTTAAGGGCACTGCGTGCCCCCAGAAAAAGCCCTGGATATACTTGTAAATATGCAGCTTCAAAAAATTGTGCTTTGATATCACTACAAATCTCATGTGAGTACATGCTATCTTGGTAGGCGGTAGAGGCACGCTGAAGTTATTACTGGTTTCAGCATGAATGGGTCGGCTCGCTCAGGGTGCTACCACCATCTCATAGAAAACCGACGTGAAGTAACAATGCTTGCATTGTTGCGTTTCGTTCGGTCAGTGAGAGCGCTGGAGGCCCATCTCCCATCTCCTTCCTCCTCCCCTTTCCCTTCCTCCCCTTTCCCTTCCTCCCTTTCCCAACACAGGCTGGCAACGCACCCCAGGTGTTGCAAGTGATCACCACTTAACATCAGGTGACCCACATGTCCGTTTGCCTCCTATGACATAAAAAAATCCTTCCCACTCTGACCCCTGCATACCTAAAGCGCGGTAGACCGGTTGCAGTCAAACTATAACAGACTCTCACATCCTAATCTTTATATATAAATTTCTTCTGTGCGTGTGTATGTCACTGAACTCCTCCTAAACGGCTGGACCGATTTCAATAAAAATTTGTGTGCGTGTTCCAGTGGATCCGAGAATGCTTTAGATTCAAGTGGTCCCGGTAGGTAGCGTTGCGGTTGACTTTTAGGATTTTTTTTATTATCAAGGCAGGACAGCGTCCGCGCGGTCCTCTAGTTAATCATATAAAAAAAGCTTTAACTCCATGATTCGCTCGTGTTAATGTAGATTCTACAGAAATATATAAGTACCCTGTCTTTTTTGTACCCCAGACAATGTGTATATGTATACAATTTAATAATGGTCGGTTGAGTAGTTAACCCCTCGGCTGATTTTTTAAGACCCAGGTCTCAAAATGGTGGATCAAGTTTTTAAATAAATAGACATTTTTACATTACATAGTTTGTTTAAGTTTTTCAAATTTTGTGATAAATATGGTTTTTTTTATTAAACTCGTGCTGCCGAAAGTCTGGTGACCAGTGCATTATATTATAAGGTCTATACTTGTTTGAATGGAGCTTTAAACCCTTATGACGTTGGACAGCCCGGGGGTTAAAGCGTGCAAGTGTAGCAAACAAACAAGCTAACATACAAACTTATAATATTAGATAGAATACGTATGTGATAGTTTGTGTTTGTTTAATTTCCATTTCATTACAAAGCCACTGAATCGATCATCAGAAAATATTGCATATACTTTGTCAGGTGCATCAAAAAGAACATTTAAAAAAGTGCGGTCGAATAGTTTCGAAGTTCACCATGGAAAAACATTATGACACCGGATTTTTATATATTTAGATATACTAACAGTTTCCTGACTAGGATTTGGTCCCAGTCTGTCCCTCGCTGAATCGTTACAGTCCATCACGCACCTCTGTAATCTGTTCTGCAAGTGGTTTATCTCACCCTGTTCAACATAAATCAGTAAAAATATTTTTATCTTCACCCTCGGCTGATTTTTTAAGACCCAGGTCTCAAAATGGTGGATCAAGTTTTTAAATAAATAGACATTTTTACATTACATAGTTTGTTTAAGTTTTTCAAATTTTGTGATAAATATGGTTTTTTTTATTAAACTCGTGCTGCCGAAAGTCTGGTGACCAGTGCATTATATTATAAGGTCTATACTTGTTTGAATGGAGCTTTAAACCCTTATGACGTTGGACAGCCCGGGGGTTAAAGCGTGCAAGTGTAGCAAACAAACAAGCTAACATACAAACTTATAATATTAGATAGAATACGTATGTGATAGTTTGTGTTTGTTTAATTTCCATTTCATTACAAAGCCACTGAATCGATCATCAGAAAATATTGCATATACTTTGTCAGGTGCATCAAAAAGAACATTAAAAAAAGTGCAGTCGAATAGTTTCGAAGTTCACCATGGAAAAACATTATGACACCGGATTTTTATATATTTAGATATACTAACAGTTTCCTGACTAGGATTGGGTCCCAATCTGTCCCTCGCTGAATCGTTACAGTCCATCACGCACCTCTGTAATCTGTTCTGCAAGTGGTTTATCTCACCCTGTTCAACATAAATCAGTAAAAATATTTTTATCTTCACCTATATAGGCTGAAAGTTTAGACAGTAGCAATATTTATAAAGGGTACTCTGCATTCGACTCCCGTTCTAAATCAATTAACAAAATAAGTGCTTAATATTGGACCTAATTATCTAGAAAAATACAAAAATTATACACAATACCCTACGCTTCTATATTAAAGCAGTGTCAATGACCGTTGGGTGAAGTGAAAGTGAACGTGCGAACGACATGAATAAAGCAAAAGGGTTTATTGTCCGTTTTATTATCGAAGGTTATTAACTCCGGGTCGCCCCTTGCAGCTTTCAGCACCGGTCATTGCACCAAGGTTTGTTATGTTTGTAACTATACTTTTCAAAGTTTTAAGAACAAACTTTAACTTAGGCTCTCTTTGTTGTTTATTACTATTTGTTTTGATATTATTATAACATAATAATATCAATTTTAAGTGTGACCATAAACTATGATCTCTTACAATATTGTAAGCGACCAACCTAACAGCTGGTATAGATGAAGGTGATACATATGTAGGTGACAGGGCCACGCTATTAATGGTTTCAGCATGAATGAATCGGCTCCTCCGTAGGTAGTACGACCCTCTCACAGAACACCGACGTGAAGTAACAGTGCTTGCATCGTTGCGTTTCGTTCAGTCAGTGTGACCGCCGGAGGCCCTCCTCGCCTTCCCTTCCTCCTCCCTCCTTCCCCAAACACAGGCTGACGACGCACTTGCGACTACCCTGGGTGTTGCTAGTGTCTATGGACGACGGTGATCACTTACCATCAAGTGACCCGCCTGTTCGTTTGCCTCCTATGATATATAAAAAAAATCTATCTATGTATGAAACGGACTCTTTGAACATAATTTTCATCCGCTTCAAAACCTCACATTAATTTAAAGTATAGCATATATATCAAGGAAGGAAGACACATATAGTTTAATAATATTATCTGATTTATTTATTTCATTAAAAAAGACGAATTTTCAAGTTAATATAAGATTCAATTATGTTGGTATATACTCTTTTTACAATCAAATTAAGTATAAGAAAGAACACTCAATATCTAAAAAAAAACAACTTTTTGGGTGTTTTATTTTACTATTATTTTTACATACATATCCTATACTATGATGTATAAAGTCTGTATTTAGGTTATATCTCAAAATGATGACCTGAAAATTCTGTTACAATATGATCCAATTCTGAAAATTATTTCAAAATAGCTTCAAGTGTTGAATGAACCAAATTTTGGTAATTTTGCCACCCTCTCTTATCAGCAGAAGTAAGTAATCCCTTACTCCCACTCACCCTTCTATGCTTACTTAAGAATTCAGTTGTGATGTAAGTGACCAGGTCTTTTAGACAAATACTACAATCTGATCATTAGGGATCATTATATTTGTGAATGTAGCTTAGAGGATGGTTCACCGGATCATATATTTTTTAATTACTTTAGAAACAGTTCCCTCCCTATGATGTTCTACCTCCTTCTATCACCCGCTCTATTGACATTATGTGACTTTTAACTCTCGTTATGGATAATCACCTAAATATAGAATGCTTGTCGAAATTTATTAAAACTAGCAAAATAAAACTTTAGTTTTTAGTGTAATGCCGGATATGTTTGTAATCCAATAATATGGTGTATGTACAGTTTACATGTGCTTTGTCTATAGTGACTGTTTGTAGATAGCCCAGTTTGGATATTAAAAAAATGTTTCATAGTTGCTCTATTCACTTGACTTGAAATTTTAAAAGACGACAATTTTATGGCTCTGTCTGTAGCATTTACAGTTCATCAAAATGAAAGCTCAGTAAATCTCGTCACACAATTACCTTCTATTTGTTTGTAAATAATTTTATTTCTATGATATATATTGAATTAAAATTGTATAAATGGCAATCTTCATATACATTAAATACTTAAGGAGTTTTGCTCTCCATAAGTATATAAATTATATTCACACCAAAACAATATACTTACTTGAACATAATTGTTTGCTTGATTCAACGTCCCTGTACAATTATCAATACAGCCATGCACCCGCTCCAAAGAAGTCTGAGGGTCATCGCAACACTTGGCCGCACATCTATGCATATCACCCTGTAGAGTTGATTATAAGTAATTATAAGTTTAAACATGTCAACATACATTTACTTTGTGGATCATAATTTAAAAATGGCCATAAAAGATGATAATAAAGAGGTCATAAAGGCTATAGTCTCCGTTAGAAATCTGGATTGATCCAATATTAAAATTCTCTATTCTTTCTAAAATATTTTCTAGATAAGAATAGAGAGTAACATGCTCAGCATTTACAATAATGCAGATTCATACTCCTATCTAATAAACAAAGAGCCTAACAAATCAAAGTGGGTTTGCAAACTTCGGAGAAAGTATACAGGAAATGAAGAATACAAATGCTTCTTAGCATGTTTCCCAAATTTTTCTATGTTTAAGAAAATTATATCATGCTCCTTTGTTATCTGGTTTATTAAAAATCCATTGTAAATTAGTTTTTTTTTTTGTCATAGGTGGCAAACAAACTGGTGGGTCACCTGATGTTAAGTGATCACCACCGTCCATGGACACTAACAACACCAGAGGAGTCGCAAGTGCGTTGCCACCATTTGGGGGGAAGGGTTAGGGGAGGGAGTGGGAGAGGAGAGAGGAGAGGAGGTGGGCCTCCGGCGCTCTCACTGACCGAACGAAACGCAACAATGCAAGCACTGTTACTTCACGTCAGTTTTCTATGAGAGGGTGGTACTACCCCGGGCGAGCCGACCCATTCATGCTAAAACCAGTAATAGTTTCAGGGTGGCTCTACCACTCTCAATAATCGTTAAGTAACAAACAATAATAACAGTTAATTATAATAATGGTATTTTAAGCCTTGCTCACTGTATAAAGCTGCACTACATTTAAAACGATTTCTACTTTGATTAATAAAATAAAGAAAAGCATAAAAAGGCTATGGTCCAAGAGTATGCTATAATAATGGTATTTTAAGCCTTGCTCACTGTATAAAGCTGCACTACATTTAAAACGATTTCTAATTTGATTAATAAAATAAAGGAAAGCAAAAAAGGGTATGGTCCAAGAGTATGCAGATTTAAAAACGACAGACTTGTAACTTTTAAATTTGTTTTGTAGAAGTGAAAACTTCTTTAGGTTGTGGACGTTATTTTTTGCAGGAGATAAAATTATAATTTCGTATCGCATTTGCACGGCTTGCTTCAGACTAGCGAAGCGTAGTATAGTAACCCTTGTACATCTAATATTTATATTGAGATTGTGCCTATCATATATTATATCATATCTATATCATATCCTATCATATATTAACTATAAACTGCATAAACATATATACAATAATTGTTCAGAATACCAACGGATATGAAAACCGGACTAAGGTTAATAATTTCAATTTATAATTATTATTTTTTAAATTCACAATATAATCAGTTTAAAAATTCAAAACAGAAGTTAACACAGTTATTCTATTGTATTGGGCTTAGTTCTATTAGCAGTCCTTATGACTGTTTTTTTTTATTGTAGCACGGCAAAGTGACTCCACTCGACCACCGAGCGACACGTTATCCATCGCCGGTCGCCACCGTCATGCCGGCTGGAGATGCACAGGCTGATCCCGAAACACGAGCTGCAGAAGCGAATCACTATGACGGGCTTTTTCGCCATATACATGTTGATTGCGACCTTAGTCTTAGATGTTATTCGACACCCCTTACACCCCCAAATAATAAGCATAACATTTAAATTATTTATTTTTATTTATACCCCTTAAACAATTTTTGAAATAATATTTTTAGTTATGTAAGTTATACCTAGAGATGTGATAACACTAAAATAAAATTTAATAAATTATAGTCTATAATTATTTCAAATTAAAAAAAAGGTCCCAATCAAATTAGTAATTTAGGTCATTACCTAAGCAGGCAATGGGCAAATTTACAACTTTTATTTGTATGTAACTGTGTATGGTGTAACTTGGTAATGTTCAAGTCACTACATAAGTAAAACAGGTGGAAATTATAATAATAACTTATTGTGAGTTTTGACCAGTCATATATTCCCCAACCTATGGTTTTCCTACTAAAGACATTTATACAATTTTGTATATGAAGGGCTACACTAAAGTTTAACTGATATAAAATAAAAACTAACAAAAATCTTGAATAATTTTACTCATTATTAAAACTATAATCCTCAACAATATTTTTGACCTTCTGAATATAGTTTCCCAGAGCACAAATTTAGGTATAAATATGTATTATATTACATGTATAGAATTGAAACTACTAAAGAATAAATAAAGGTCAACTTTAAATTTTTATAATATGTTAATGTACTTTTTGTATTCAAAATTTAACTATATTATTCGCAAATCTGAACTCAAGGTTATGTTTAGAGCAAAAAAAATAATTAACAAGGTATGGTAATTTTTTTTATTTTGTTTCAACTTAAAAATCATCAAGTTGATAACTTATAAAATGCCATCTTTGTTTCACAAGTCTAACATAACGTAACCAATTTAGAGTAGTGTAGAGCCACGCTGAAGCTATTACTGGTTTCAGCATGAATGGGTCGGCTCACTCGGGGTAGTACCACCCTCTCACAGAAAACCAACGTGAAGTAACAGTGCTTGCATTGTTGCGTTTCGTTCGGTCAGTAAGTGCGCCGGAGGCCCACTTCCTTTTCCCCTTCCCCGTCCCCTCTCCCTCTCCTTCCTCACCCCTTCCCACAAACACAGGCTGGCAACGTTGCCTCTGGTGTTGCAAGTGTCTATGGACGGTGGTGATCACTTAACATCAGGTGACGCACCTTTTCGTTTGACTCCTATGATATATAAAAAAAAACTGCATTACCGTTAATAATTACTACCATTTTGTATATTACCAACTTGATGCTTTAAAAAAAATAGTTTTATCTCGGTTTGGTTAGGTTAGATTTGCATAAAAAATAATGTTAGCCGCCCGTGGGAGCGTTCGGCATGCACGGTGCATTTAATACAAAAGTAGCAAAACTTATTATTTGTACTATCTATAGGATAGCAATGTATAATAATTACTACCATTTTGTATATTACCAACTTGATGCTTTAAAAAAAACAGTTTCATCTCGGTTTGGTTAGGTTAGATTTGCAAAAAAAATAATGTTAGCCGCCCGTGGGAGCGTTCGGCATGCACCGTGCATTTAATACGAAAGTAGCGAACCTACTTTTATACTTATTACTTTTATATGATATTTAAACCATCTACAGGATAGCAATGTTTGTAGCTATACATTTTAAAATTAAGAACTGTTATATTTAACATAACAACATTTCAATGTTTTAAACATTGATTTGAAATATGTACAACTTTATTATTCAAATGAAAACTTTCCAAACCCCAATGTAAACAAGATGCTGTATCTCTTTTTTTTTTCGAACTGACTACACTATTGACCAAGCAAGGTCTTAACAGCTTCACCGGACTACTAAGGCGAGCGCTTAAGGCACTCAGCCGATTTTATTTTGACAACTAGCTCAAGGGTGCACGGCACACCTCGGCTTTGGCTGTTGCCTGATACATGCAATTCGCGACCTATCTGAGCTAACCTAAGCTAAGCTAACTATTCATACATATATGAGTTGTTGAAACATATATGTGTACCAAGCATACATACCTCAACAACTCTTATATATATTTCGTATCGGATAATATTCTAAACTATTTCAGTTTGATAAGGGAAAAAAAAAAAACCCTTCCACTTGCATGTGTAAGCGTGTATGCGTGCACGTGTGTGGAGGTGATATGTGTAATGTTGTCGCAGTGATGTAAGATTTTGTGTCACTGTATCGTGCAAACAGCATACTCAAGGGCTCCACTGTTTTGTTCTCTTACATAGTCTACACTTATAAGTATCTCAAGAAATAGGTTGAGACTTGACAGTCGAGGCTTTTAATTGTTGTTTTGTTTTTTTGATAAGGGAAAAAAATAAAACCCTTCCACATGCATGTGTAAGCGTGTATGCGTGCACGTGTGTGGCGGTGATATGTGTAATGTTGTGGCAGTGATGTAAGATTTTGTGTCACTGTATCGTGCGAGCAGCTTACTCAAGGGCTCCACTGTTTTGTTCTCTTATATAGTCTACACTTATAAGAATCACAAGAAATAGGTTGAGACTTGACAGTTGAGGCTTTTAATTGTTGTTTTAATGGCTATTTCATAACCAAATATAATTCTTTGATTGAAAAAGGAGGTAAGTAAAGGGTAAGAAAATCAAAATGTAAAAGAATGAAATATGTAACTTTAAGAACGCAATATTTATCTTCATGTGTCGCTTTGCAATATTTTCAATAGTATAGATAGTTACTAAATAATGAAGAGAATATTGCATCAACTTCAACATTTAAATAATGGCGTTTCCTAGATACGAATTCTGTCCACTACCTTGCCACTACTGCCACTAACTTGACACTTCAATTTTTTTTTTTTTCTCGAACTAACTACACTATTGACCTGGCAGGGTCTTCACAGCTTCACCGGACTATTGACACTTCAAGTTAGTCATGGAAGAGTCACTTTATAGGCAGTATTAAATATTAATTGTATAATTTGTTCTTCCAGATTAGGCCAGTGTAATACCCAAGGATAAATACAATAGATATCATGCTTAAATAAATAAATATATATTTACATAAGAATCACTGTTAGTTATTGTGTTATGTTAAAGTTTAATTTTGTTACTAAATACAAAATTGCCAAGAGTATAGACAAACGGAGAAAACACACACAAAAGAAAAGATTTAAAATCAGGGTATACTGTCAGGCAAAACATCATACATGGAATATACTAAATTAGAGAATATTGCATAATTTTAGATACACATTTATCAGTAAGATAACCTAAAAATTTACCTGCATCTTCCGAAGATAGCTTCGATCTAGTTCATTGACTAGATTTGTCATCTCCTGTTCGAGTCTGTATTTCTGTGCTTCGACCATTTTTTACGTTTTATGTTAAAAATCTAATAATAATCAGTTTTGAAATTGGGCCGCAAACCTGAAAAGACCGCTTTTTGAATGTCGTTGTTGACAGTTGACAAATATTGACATATAGGTAGGTACAGTAGTAGTAGTAATAATATTCGTCCAATAGGACAGGCGAAGGAATTAATCCATACTGCCAATTCTGAAGTTGTCAATATAGATATTTCTTATATCTTTTAACCAATTGTCTTCCGTGTCCAAGTTAATAAAAGGCATAAGCACCAAATCTACTATATAATCTTTCGTACATATTCTTTTAACCATGTTTTTATCATAATCTCCTTGTTAATAGTACCGTACCAATTTCCTTTTGTCTGAATTATTTTGTTTTGCCAATTCTGAAGTTGTCAATATAGGTCATTCTTATATATCCTTTAACCAATTTTCTTCCGTGTCCAAGTTAATTTAAAAGCATAAGCGCCAAATCTTCTATATCTTTCGTACATATTCTTTTAACCATGTTTTTATCTTAATCTCATTGTTAATAGTAGCGTACAATCTTGTTTACCTGAATTACTATTGTCAAGTAGTTAATTCAAAGATCCAACATGCTGGTGGTTCTCTTATTTGAACTTTCCATGGAGTTTTTGTGGCATCTCAGAATTCATGCTCCGTGATATTATTTTCCATTCACTTCACTTATGCACAATAAACAAACTATATTACATAAACACCACCAATTGTACACAATATAGAGTGAAGTAACGCAAGATTATGAATAAAATACAAAATCCACTACATGACAGACCAAAATCCCGCCAAAAACTGTTGACAGATATTGACATAATATACATTTTTGATAGATTTTTTAAAGCAAAGATAATATTTTTAAACATCACACTTTTAAAATCAACAATAGAATTACATACAGATAAACTTTGTTACTAAGTTTGACCGTTGTCTGCTTAGCTAATACCCAAAAGTATTAATTTGATTTTGAAAGTTCTTTCAATAATCTGCAGAATCATTTGTAAAATTTTATATTGCAATAATCACGTCCCTACATACAAATGAAAGTGCTAAAATATTATTATTTAAATAATGTTTAAGGCTAATGAATAAGAAAATCAAATCATTTAAACTTTATTATTTATTATTAAATTACTAAAGCTAATATTATTTTAAACACGTATTACAAACTATGGATTTTAAATATGCTTACAAATTTATCATAATTTATTTAACTTCTATAAACCCAAGCTAGTAAGAAATCCCTCTAACAGTTCTTTATCATAATTAAAAGTATTAGGTAGTAAGCTTGATGTGTCAATAATCTCCTCTATAATGGTGGCTTTTCTATTTGAACACTTACAGTCATCTATATTATTTACCATTGGTATAATAGATGGCATGGTGTCTATCATTCCTGGCAACACTGGATATGATAATGGCGGTGGCGGAATGTCAATTTTAGTCGGTACATTTAATTTGCCTGTACAAAACGGGCATGGATATGTCGGTGGAGGTATACTTTCGCCATAATTATCTATAATTGGTTTTATTTTATTGTCCATTGATCTTGTATCAAGGACTGTTACTTTAGGTGACACGGGAGGGCTAGGTAAGTAATATGCCACCGCGGTAGGCGGAGAACATTTAGGTGGACTTGACCAAATATTTAGTACATTAGATTCTGGTGTTGACTGAAGACTATTCACCGGTGTGTTTGATGGGTGCCTATAATTTTGTTTCGGAAAATAATTATAAGGATCTGATCCGTAATTAAACTGAGACTGTGTTACCTGTGAACAAAAAAAAATCTCATTAACATTCCACACATAAAAACGTTTAACTGTATCATAATTAATATTCTACCTTAAAAAGAATAATCAGATATAAAAATACAATTGTCTTTGGCACCATTTTTAATCCTACAGCATAAATTAATAGATAAAAATCATAGTACGTTTGCTTATTTATGTCCTATTATTATCGATATTGATGCAATACGAGTAATAATTGATGTAATTTTATTGCTAAATATGCGATCGAAACAACTACTCTGATAGTGGCAACGAATTCCGCTTAGAACTTTTTCCGTATTTCCTTGAAAATGCTGTACCTAATAATATGTTTGTACTATAAAAAATATAAATTGAACATCTGTTGTAACACATATTGCTTTATGGTAATCTTCATATTAGTTAGAGTGTTGCAGGTACCGAATTAGGAGATTCCTGCATTTTTGATATGCAATGATATCATATAAGTAGCACAAAAGAAAATAAACTAACTTATAAATCGGCAGTTTAAAAAAACATAACTTTTAATAGTATTTACAATTATCGTAGTAAATATGGTGTATTTAGTGGATTTAAACTCAAATCCAACCCTATATTGGTTAAAGTACTTTTGTTTTTTGTAAAAAAGTTTTTGGTTAACATCAATAGGGCTGGTTAGCTGGAAGAAAATGCCTCATGGCATTAAGCTCGCCAGTGTACAAATCAAAAGTTGCAATAAAGAATTCATTCAATCCTAAAGAGTTCCAGCCAATTATTTATGTCCGCAGGACTAAGGTTCTTTTTAGAATCGTTATAAATAGTTATAGATTACAGACAAGACTTAACCTGTGGACTGTCCAAAAACATACCCGTGTTATTACAAAAAAGTTAAATACGTATTCATCGGCTGAGTGCCTTAAGCGTTCGCCTTAGTAGTCCGGTGAAGCTGTTAAGATCTTGCCAGGTCAATAGCATAGTCAGTTCGTAAAAAAAAACGTATTAAATACTTGCTTTAAAAAGGTTTCGTAATAAATGCACCGCGCTCGCCCGAGACAAGTTCGCGGTATCCTTTTTCGGAAATCTAACTTAGCGTAACCAAAGCGAGACAAAAGAGCAAGATGGCGAACATTCAGCGACCACGGTGCATTTAATACGAGACCTTTTTAACGCCAGGATGCAATACGTATTTAACTTTTTTGTAATAACACCGTAAGGGCTTAAGCTACATACAAACGAATGTAAACCTCATGAGGCAAAGGTCAATGGACTGTTGGCAGAATAAGCTTAAAAAATATCTGATTTATTCCAAAACTTTGAAAATAACAAATGCATGTATTGTAAAATCATAATTTTCTTTATTTGTGTGATTTTTTTTACTAAATCGATGGAACAGCTAGTCCAGTAATATAATGATTCTGTAGTCGTGTGTCAGGGACCCGTATTGTGAGTATTGTTAGAAAAATCGAATGGTATTCTTAGAAAAATCGAAGCTTCCTGTGAAGAAAAACATATCGTTGATATTATAGTATGCTGGTGATCCTTTTCTGGGATGTATATATATCTGTTAACCCTTAATTTAAAAATCTGTCGCCAGACACTTATTCTATACTCCTCAGCGTTTATCACAGCTTAAGCCATAACATTTTTCAACGCAATCAGCTGAAAGGTAAATGTGTTAAAGCGCCAGCTAGTGGTGAGTTAGTAGTAAGGGGTGTCGAATAACATCATAAGACTTGAGACACCCAAGCCAACCTCACCTGCACGTGGTGCACCCTGCTGAATAACGAACGAGGCCATGGCGAAAGCGGGGTGGTAGGGTTTTACAGCCTGACTGGGTCGCAACCACCATGACTGTATATATATATATATATATGGCGGAGGAAGCTATAAGTCGAGTTGATTATTGTTTGCACACATAATATTATTTGTCTTCATCTAAATTCTTTATTTAATTTTATTTGATTTATAACAGTTTTACATAACTTAAAAGCCTTAATAATCTGATAAAAGTTAAGAATATTGTAATTCACATAACGACCAATCAGAACAGACCATGTGCCTCGAGCGGAGTCAAGACAACCATTTACTTTAAAAGGCGTACAGTTTTATTACTTTCAAAATACTTAATATTTATTCTATTTCATTTGTTACATTTTTCTATAGCTTAAAACCTTAATAATGTAATAGAAGCTACATACAATGTAATTTACGTAATGACCAATCAGAGCAGAGCTAATGCCTCGAGCGTGGTCGAGGCGCCATCTTTAATTTTAGAAGGTGGACAGTTGATATGGGACATTCGTTTGGTAGCACCAGATCGAGTTGGATCGTTGATGAGAGTATTATTATATTCGGTGATTAAAGTAAGATCGGTGCCCCGAACTCGCTGCTCGGTCGTAGTTGTTAATCTTTGCATCGATATCATTGTATAGTGTAAAACTATTGTTGAATCTAAATTAAAATACATGAAACTGTCTACATTGTGTTTTGTGCTCGCATTTTACCCGAATGACGCCCACTAATGCCGTAACCACTAATGACAAACTATACTGTATATAGATTGGCAAGAAATGTCTTCCCGATATCCACTGGGTTGCTCCTTTGACCCTCACCTCCATGCCCCATTTACTATATAATATACCTATATAAAAGTCGCTTTATATATACCTATATAAAAGTATACCGTATAAAACTATACCGTTTTATATATACCTATATAAAAGTCGCTTTCTCTGTCCCTATATCTTTATGTATGCTTAAATCTTTAAAACCACGCAACGGATTTTGAAGTGGTTTTTTTTAATAGATAGAGTGATTGACGAGGAAGGTTTATATGTATAATAACATCCATTAAATGGTGGAGAAATACTGTTATTTTTGACGTTTCTAATGTGATGTCGTAAATAATTACATAACCGATTCGATACAGACGAAGTTGCACGGGTCAGCTAGTATATATATATATATATATTGTATTAAGTATTATGCGTTATATGTTTGATAAATTTAAAATTTAAACTATTTCCAAATGTATATAATTAATCTTATAAAACCAGACTAATGTTCAGTATTTTTTTTATAATTATAATATTTAAATAATTTACACTATAATACATTTAAAAATTCAAACGAGTAAACAATTATTCCACCGTTTTGAGTTGTCACTTCTGTCGGTCCTTATTACTGCTATGACTTTGTTTTTATAGATTAAAAATAGCCCATATCCTTTTCTGTGCCTCTCATAACGTGTATGGAAAATTTCATGGCGATCAGTTGTGAATTCAATGCGTAAAAGCGTAACAAGCAGCTCACATTTGTATCGTATCGTATTTATAATATTAGTTAAAACTAGGTGTACCCGCAGCTCCGCTAACGTTTTTTTTTAATCGTATTAATTAATTATAAAATTGTGAGACTCTGTACAATTATAGAAATGCTCTTTAAAAGCAATTGTAAGTACGACACGCACGCCACTTATAGTAACATGTAATGTGTACACTACATAAATAAATACTAACAGCGTGCCAAATGAGGCTTGTCATCAGCAACACATTTGGAACCTTAACCCACCATATAACTACCTCAGTGCTTACTTGCACTGTATAAGGAAGTAACGAAACAATAACTTAAAATATTATTATTAATACGTTTATAATCAAAGATCTTTTTAGGAAGACCTATATATCATTAAAGTTATTAATAATTATAATGTCCAATTGTAAACAATAAACCGATAATTATTTCTTATTAAAAATAAAGAATGAGTTGAAATCTTGCTAAATTTCATGCAGACAAAGTCGCGGGTAACAGCTAGCCTAAAATAGAATAACCTCAATTATTTTTTATTAGGTTCGCTATCTACCAGTGAAAATCGATGTAACCGTTTTGGTGACAGCACAGCGGGCGAAGCCAGGGTTAACAGCTCTTTGCTTAGAAATCTATAATTGTACATAGTCTTATAATTCTTTAATACGATTTAAAAAAATGTAAGCGGAGCTGCGGGTACAGCTAGTTTTAAATATTATTGTGATAGTTCAGTCTCTTAATACATGAATGGGTCGGCTCGTCCGGGGTAGTACCACCCTCTTACAGAAAATCGACGTGAAGTAACAGTGCTTGCATTGTTGCATTTCGTTCGATCAGGGAGAACGCCGGAGGCCCACTTCCTTTTCCCTCTCCCCTCGCATCCACCTACTCTTCCCCTTCCCCCAAACACAGGCTGGCAACGCACTTGCGACTCCTTTGGTGTTGCAAGTGTCTATGGACGGTGGTGATCACTTAAGGTGACCCATACGTTCGTTTGGCTTCTATGATATAAAAAATATAATAAAAGAAATGCTCGTGTATAGTCTGACAGGTGGGAAGTGGGAAGAAAAGAGCATGAACTCACATGAGATTGATTCGTTGTGTTAGATAGATCTTACGATATCAAAGCACAATTTTCAATAACAAAATCTACTTTGTTTTCATTAAAATAAATTACTGTTGTATAATTAAAACAATACAACGATAAGGTTTGATGTTATATTACCGTGAAAGTGTTTTTTTTTTTTATGTTTTACAGATATGCGCTTAGCCACGATCTCACCTGATGGTAAGTGATGATGAAGCTGACGATGGATCGCGCTTACCTGCTAAATGCCTGTTCACTCTACTCTTGAACACTCCCAAGTTGTATGATGACGGGAAGACAGACGCCGGGAGTGAATTCCAGACCTTAGCCGTACGTATAATATAATAAAGAACATCGATATCTTTTCGAAATGATAATTTATTACATTGCATAATTGTATAAAATACTAGCGGGCTCGGCAGACGTTGTCCCGTCCTGACGTAGTCCGGTGAAGCTGTTAAGACTTTGCATGGACAATAGCGTAGTCAGTTCGAAAAACAAAATCCCGCCCTGATTATGAAAAAATCCATGACAAATTATACCAAAACGTTTCTCATTAATCACTTTATCCACTAGTGAAAACCGCATGAAAATCCGTTCAGTAGTTTTTGAGTTTATCGCGAACAGACAGACAGACGCGGTACAGGACTTTGTATTATACTATGTAGTGATGTTCAGTAGAATTCTTATCTCAGTAATCTGAGATTTATGGCTTGTATGAAATTTTATAATATTATTAAATACTTTTTTCATGGCTTCAAAGGTAATACCCGTGCTAGAGATCAAATGTAGTTTCAACTTTTTACAAATACACTTAATACTACGTTCAATTACATTATTACATATTATAAAACAAAGTCCTTTGCTACGTCTGTCTGTCTGTCTGTTCGCGATAAACTCTAAAACTACTGAACGGATTTTCATGCGGTTTTCACCAGTAGATAAAGCGATTCACGAGGAAGGCTTAAGTATAATTTGTCAAGTTTTTTTTATCATCAGAGCGGAACAACGATCGCCGGGCCAGCTAGTACACGATAAATTAATATACCAAGAAAATCATAAAGCATGTCCTCGAGTAACATCTACTCTTAGTTTCATTAAAACCGGTTTAGTCTATCAAAAGATATTGTAGTTTTAATGACAACGCGACTTAAGTACGAGAGAAAAGTGGATAAGTAAATGGACGTAATTCATCCAGATGTTTTTATTAGTTACTATTTACATTAGATACCACATGCATGGTGCCGCGGGCACAGCTAGTATATATAAAAATTTCAAAATATATGATGACTGTGTTTCTCGTCTGAAGATATATCCGAAACGATAATTCCCTTTTGACGAATCATTTGCTTGTAGATGTATTTCAGGTTATTACAGTATATAAATAAAAATCAGATGCCGAATATGCACCCATTTGGCTTATTCTTTTTTTGTTAAGTTTGCAATCGTCAGTAGGTACCAGGTTTGTACTAAAAGTCCGAAAAATCGTGGCCGAAAGTGTTAAAATTGCGTTAAAAAGACTCCACCCCAATAAAGAAAGAGTTAGTGAGACAGAACGTTCAGTTCCGATTTTATTTCTCCACATGTTAGTACTGTAAAGAGATTTGGCTTCATTTTCTTCGTTACATCCACGCAATGGCAGCTACTAAATAATAAAAACAATATGAACGGAATGAAACAGAATATAAATAAAAAAGCATTTATTACATAAATAAAACGTATGTAGTGACAGAATCACACAATATGGGCATTTTAATAGAACTATTGGTGTCAATATTGGTGAACTATTGGTAGTGGTACAATACAATGATGGTATAATGAAATGTAAACTTTTACAGTTCAAAATATTCGAACAAATTAAAAACAAAGCCGTCGTGTGATAAAAAATCGTATCTCATTGTAGTAAATTATATTAAATAATGTTATAAAATAATAGATTTGACCAAACATTCAAAATCTGGACACAACGGTGCCGCTATAGTCATGCTTCCAGCGATAGGTAGATCCGTATCTTTGTCAAAAGGATCGAATTCTGGTTGAAAACACTTAGCGACGAGAGGTAAAGCAGATGGGAAATATCCCAAACCGCTAGGCAGTTCTAAAGCTGGTGGTGGATTTATCAACTCCTCTCGAAAATAAGTTTTATTTTTTTGAACGCATCTCACGTCCGTATTTTTGACAGTTGGCTCCGGTGTTGCCGCGTTTTGAATTATGACTAATGTAGTAGGTTTTTGAATTTGTTGGGGTATTATTTTTCCTCGGCGAGCCGATGCTATCTGAAACAGCGAACGATATGTTTTAGCAGAATTTTTAATTAAATTTAATTTGAATATAAATATATATGCATCGATATACAACAACAATAGCAAATGCTTTAAGATACTAAAATATTATATGCTAACACAGACAAAGTCAAAGAAGTGCTCTAGTGTGAGTTATTTAATCTCTAAAAAATAAGAAGTTATCTGTTATAACAATTATTACCGACTTTCCTCGGCGAGCCGATGCTATCTGAAACAACGAATGATATGTTTTAGCAGTTTTTTTAATTAAATTTTACTTGAATATAAATATATATGTATCAATATACAACTAGAATAGCAAATGCCTTAAGATACTAAATGATTCTTTGCTAACACAAAGTCAAAGAAATACTCTAGTCTGAGTTATTTAATCTCTAAAAAATAAGACGTTATCTGTTATAACAATTATTACCGAAATAATAATTATCACAGATCTTAAAGCCCACTGTATATGTTATATATTATAAGCTTGTTCCATAGTTATTAATTGTATACGAACACTATTGCAAAACTGGATATACACTGCCAGATCTATATTCTCGATCCCAAAATAAGTATTTTGCATTAAAAAATGCTAAAAAATTACCACAGTATAATAAATGTAACTTTTATATTTAAATCACAATGACCTTTTTTACGTGAGAAAGCAAACTAGATATTTTAAATGTATATACAATACCGCGGGAATAGCTAAGTATAACTTAAATATTTAATGAAAACTAAATAAAAACTTACTCCTAGCGATATAGTAACCATAAAGATAACTTTCATGTTCATTATAAATATTATTATGTCAAATGATTTAGTAATTTCGTACGAACGAATGGGTATAAATACTAACAGTGTCCAAACAATCGATAAAGGAAATTACATGATTGAAAAATAAAATAATATTACATTCTTAATTAGGTAATATATTAATGAATGTGATATTTTTTTTTGTTAAGTTATGTACATAGTTACAGCCTATTTGTGAGCTGAATATAAATAAATAAATCTCAAACATAATTCATCGACCATCGGAATATAATGGGGTTATAAACATAGCCCGTCTTTGCCCACTCGTTCGAGTAATGTCAGCCTTCCAGATTCTTCCACCCTTTTTTTTATTTACGTGGGGAAATCCTTTTTGGATACGCCACCGTCTCGGCGGAGAAAGTGGGTTATGTCTGACTCGCACGGACTAAAACCCCACGGTGTACCGTCCGCCGCATGGTAGGGGCGGCCAGGAATCGAACCTACTGTCTTCCTCAGAAACCGCCCCTGCAAGAGAACGCCAGGCTTCTTCCTACTATAGAGAGACTACTGGGTACACAACCAGTCGTCTCCCCTCGTCAGCCTCACCTGTGCAATGAGGAGTCTCCCGACCCATCTCCTAAGGTTCGGCTCGGAGATTGTTCCAGCCTGCTTTATTAAAAGGTATTGATGCATTTAGAATATGCATACAATACGACTAACCAGTTTAAAAATGTTTATATAATCTTCTATCTCTAGATATATATTATAGACGTCTGAAAATGACGTCCCTCTCCGCCAACTCTCTTTGTACAACTATTGTTTTAATAGGTGGTAGAGTCACGCTGAAGCTGGTTTCAGCGTGAATGGGTCGGCTCGCCCAGGGTAGTACCACCCTCTCACGGAAAACCGACGTGAAGTAACAGTGCTTGCATTGAGTTGCATTGAAATATTGAGTAATATATTATTGAGTGAATTTTAAAATCATTAAATTGATAAAAAATAAAATGTTATCATTGAAATCGAAATTTCATAACGTTTTTATCATTTTCATGTGAATTTTTAACATAAATATGATAAATCACGATCGAATGATAAAGTTTGAATAAATATGAAACTAATATCTATTATTGATTTATTATTGAATAGTAAAGTTATTATAAACGGTGTTCAAGTTTTTTAAAATTGACAATCATATACACAAAATAAGATAAAGAATATATAATGGTTAAATATCTTTATGCTTTGATATATATCGAAATTTTTATATACGAGGTAGGTCTTTTAAAATGTTTTGATAATGTTTTTTTTATGTTTTGTAATTTAAGGAGATTGGGCACCAGCATTGTGATAGCCGTAAAAGCGGTGGTCGGTAAACCATGGGGCTTAGTGAGTACGAGTGTTACATTACCCACTTTCTCCTCCCAGAGGATGGCTTTTCGATGAAGATTTGCCTACGTTAATAAAAAACGGGAAATTGGGCAGAGCACCTGTCCACCTTGATTCCCTATCACTAAGAAAGTACCAAGCGTTAAAGAACACAAGAATAGTGGATCCCATCCACCGAAAAGCAGCGGTCGGTATACCGTGGGGCTTAGTGCGTACGAGTCTTACATTACCCACTGTCCCCCCCATAGGGTGGCTTGTCGATGAGTATTTGCCTTCGTTAATAAAAAAAGGAGATTGGTCGGAGAAGCTATCCTTGCTCCCCTCTTACTATCAAAGAACACAAAAATGGTGGATCCCATGCCAGCCTCACGAAAGCAGCGGCCAGTACACCGTGGGGCTTTAGTGAGTACGAGTCTCACACTATCCACTCTCAAGAGCTGTCCACTTCGCTCCCGTATCACTAACAAAGTGTAAATTGTCAGAGAACACAAAAAAAGATGCTATCCTTTAAATTCAGGGCATTTTAAAGACCAAAGGGAACATTAAAAGGCGACGTAAGGAACTCGGAAGCTCTTAACGTAGGCAAATTGAGGATTGTAAAAGTTAGAGTGTTTTGTTTTTAAAAACGATAAATATCTTAGTTGATAGCGTGATTGGACACAGCAGCGATTGGCGTTGGTTCGAATCCTTGTAACTAAGTCGAAGCTTTGGGTGAAGGTAAAGTGGTGGTAAGGGTTTTTCTAAGTCAACCTTTAGGTTGAAAGTCTGTCGCTAAGCACCAGACCACCTCTACGTTTACCTCTACGCACAATCTCATCTCATGTTAAATGAAGATGTATTCTGAGATGGTAAATACGCTAAACCAAAAGGAGGACTGGCTCTTAAGTTCTGCTGCCGGAACACAGTAACAAGTGCTTGGCGAAAGACTATCAACTTAAGGGTGGTAGCTAGCCTCCTTGCAACTGAGTCGGAGCTTTGGGTGAAGGTAAAGTGGTGGTAAGGGTTTTTCTAAGTCAACGTTTAAGTTGAAAGTCTGTCACTAAGCACCAGGTCAGCTCTACTCTACTCTACTATAGGTAAACTATACGCACAATCTCATCTCATGTTAAATGACAATGTGCTCTGAGATGGTAAACACGCTAAACCAAGAGGAAGACTGGCTCTTAAGTTCAACTGCCGGAACACAGTAACAAGTGCTTGGCGAAAGACTATCAACTTAAGGGTGGTAGCTAGCCAGGCGGACTTAGAAAGAGCGCTACCACCACAAACTATATTAAAAAAGAAAAAGTAAATATTAATAGAATGGACCCAAATAGACCCACTAATGATAATTTTAAAACAAACTTCAAATCATAATTTTTTTTTATATAATAGGAGGCAAACGAACAGGCAAGTCACCTGATGTTAAGTGATCACCACCGTCCACAGACACTTGCAACACCAGAAGCGTCGCAAGTGCGTTGCCAGCCTGTGTTTGGGAGAGGAGAAGTGGGAAGGGAGGAGGGCAGGGGAGGTGAGTTATCCGGTGCTCACACTGACGGAACGAAATGCAACAATGCAAGCACTGTTACTTCACGTCGGTTTTCTGGGAGAGGGTGGTAGTACCCCGGGCGAGCTGACCCATTCATGCTGAAACCAGTGATAGCTTCAGCGTGACTCTACCACCTCTATGTTAACTTTGTGACGTTTTTTCAGGTACTTACACAATGTCTAAGATCGCAATCATACAGCGTAGTTCCACGGCAGATGCCAGAATACATTGAAGCTTCGAGAGTAATAGAATCTCCACGATATATAGACACGCCTAGAGTGATCGAAACAGCTCGAATGCTTGCCCCTTCTACTGTGATATCTGAACCACCGTGTACCAATATCGTCCCCGTAGCTACCATGCCAAGCAGCACGACGATAATCACCGATTGCACACCAGCTGTCTGCAAAAATCTTGCCAACACCATCCAACTTATGATCGTTTGTAATCTACTCCAAAACACTAAAACCGGTGGAGACATCGCTTTACAATTGGCGTCACCCATTCTAAACGAAATATTGACTGCCCCAACACCCTCTTGCGGGTGTGGGAACCCTGTTTCTCCTAACATTGCCACGCCTTATGTTTCTCCCAACTATGTCACATCTAATCTCGCCCCTTCTAATTATGTCCCATCAAGCGTGGTCTCTCCCAGAGTTATTTCTTCTAATAATATCTATCCTAATGTTATACCTGGACCTCCCAACGCTCCTATTTCTAATGTACAGTCAACTAATGATTTATTGGCAAGCATAATGAGCTTATTCGGTGGTGGTGTTCAAATGTGAATAATGTTTTATATGTTTATTTATTAATTTATTTGTTATTAATTTTAATATATTGTTTTTATTAAAGACCTTTTATTTTTTACTTACACAGAAATTAATTAACATCGAAGTCTGTTGTTTCTCTGAGCTATTCTCCCTATAGAAACAGGTAGAGGATTTTTCAAAGTTTTATTTTGGAAACGCTTTTGTTCTTATTTCTGAGGCAGGATATAAAAATCTATTGTTATTACGTGACTTTGTCTGCGTATTTCTGCGATGAAATGTAGCCTACGCCCGTCTCTAGGTTCCAAACCTCTTCTGTGACAAAATCGTATATTGATATCGCTTCTGATTTGGTATGGAAAGAACCACATATATGTTTGCATGGAAAAATATTTTTATAGTATTGTAAATCTCCACTAGATGGTGCTATTGTGTACCAACTTTTATACCGTTCAATATTTCATGAAAATTGTCTACATAGATATTTTCCCGTCCGTCCCGTCGGATATTCTTTTATATACTCGTATCTATATTTAAAATAAACAGTTGAAAATTAATACTGTGTATAAAACACCGAAAGAAGCTGGATGAAATGGCTAGTCTATATATAAACTTACTAGCGGACCCGGCAGACGTTGGCCTGCCCTGATTATAAAACAATCCTTGACAAATTATATACTAAAATGTTCCCCATGAATCACTTTATGCACTGGTGAAAACCGCATGAAGATCCGTTCAGTAGTTTTTAGTTTATCGCGAACAGACAGACAGACAGACGCGGTGTGGGACTTTGTTTTATACTATGTAATGAAGATAAATTAGATAATTCAGTATAATTTTTTCTCCGTCTTTCAACCGATTTTTTATTTCGAAGAATAATTTGGAAATACCTCTTTGCCATACCATTGGCGAATTGAAGCCTTTATTTATAAAACTACTAGCCTCTGCACGCGACTTCATCTGCGTGGAATAGTTACTTTGAGCTAACGTTAACACACAGCGGGAGCACTCAAGAGGAAAAAAACCCTGATTTTGAAACATTCTTCATTAGTATCGCGCTCCTATTGGTATTAGCGTGATGATATATAGCCTATAACCATTCCCGATAAGTGAGCTATATAACACTGAAAGAAATTTTCAAAGCGGACCAGTAATTCCTGAGATTACCCCCAACAACGTCACAAACTCACAAACTTTACCTCTTTATAATATTAGTATAAATATTTGTCATACTTTACGCTCATTATATCTAAAGTCTACAATGTTTTTTACAATACGCAATACAGTTTGTATCATTTAGTAAAAGAAAACAACAAGAATTAACATAGATAATAATATATATGTATTAGTAAGTGAAAAAATTAGACCGCTGACTAAGGACTATTTATCAAAATTCTGTCTACATTTTCCAAGTAAAGCACACAAATATTATACACTAGATATAATTATCAGAGCACCCATTAAAGAGGTATTGAAAGTAGACAAGTTAATACAAAAACACATGTTTACTCAATAAAAGTATCCATTATTGTAGAGAGTAGGATTACAGCAGGCATCAAAAGATGACAACGGTTCAACATTCACACTAACACAAGGCACATTGGCACTCATATAACCGAAATTACAAGTAAGCTGGGCTGGAATCGACGAAGGGAACAGCACTTCTGCGGCAACGGGAGCCATAGTTGCTATTCCTTCAACACCATTATATATCGTTGGAGTAATACCCCCGCATATTGGTCCAAATGTTTGCTGCATCGGTGCCATAACATCTGTCAACGCATACCCTGGGATAGAGCCAATGTCTCCATATCCGCAAACATTTGGCACAACTGTTTCTATTACCGGGCCTTCGCAAACACATTGGCCTATCATATTCGGTGATACGTTCACGTAGTCGACAGGACTGCAAGGTGCAGGATTAAAAACTGCATCGCAAACAGGAGCAAGTGCTCTCGGTAATACACCGGCGTTTATTGTATTCTCTATCAGATTACTAACAATTAGCAATTGAAGAGCATTCGCCAGGGAATTCGATACGCTGTTGTCAATAATCGTTGTAGCCGTAACAGGGTTGGGAGAGTTCGGTGAAGATATGACAGCTGGAGTGACAACAGTTTGGGGTCCTATGTATGGCTGTGGACGAGGTATACCAGGATTCAAAGGTTTGTTGGGAACGAAGCAAGTGTTTGCTCCTTGAACTTGCCCTTGGATTACTTGTCCCGGTCCGTTGCAACCGCATAGCTGGGAATTCGCCTGAAAAAGAAAATACCTATTTTAGATATAAAAAAAAACGAATAATTAATTATAAATAATTTCACTCGATTTTGATTTTATTCTAATATTGAAGATTTCAGCTTTTGTAGAACTCCTTTCAAAATGAAGGGATCAGGTTTTAATTAAAAAAAATTGTCCATTACTTTTGCAAATCTATTTTTTTAATTCAATGCCATAGTGGCATATGTGGGCATACGCATAGTGAATTGATGCGAAGGATATTGAAATGGTACATAGAAGATATGTAAGGACTAATAAGGTATTAAGATCCTGTAAGTTTCAGATCTTTAATTTTTAATTGCTTTTGCGAAAAAGCAAAATATAATATGTAAATAACAGAAACAAAATATTTTTAAGCTCCGTCTTTAAATATTATATCTTTCTAGGACAGAACCACTATAATTATACCCGTATGGTCTTTCTAGAGCTGAGAGATTGCAGATTCAATTCTCATCCATAATTTATTTTTATATGATGAGCATTATTATATTGTGAGTTCTACTTCCAGTTATAGCATCAGTTACTCAATGGTTATAATATAAATTATGTTATATGGAAAGGCAATGTACGAAATTAGGTACTTAGAAAAAAAAAGAAAAAATGATTACCTTATATATCACTGCAGCAAGTGTCAAAAATATAAGCGTGCCAGCCATCCTGCTAATGTACCAATAGTACAGTTACAAACCTTTATATAACATTGTATCACGTAATAGGCACTAGTGGCATAATTCTTGAGTTACACAAATATCTGATAATATAAATTTAATTTTAAACAAAAAAGCATACAAGATATCACAGGTGCATATACAAAGGTAGACCCATTGTTTAATTCCTCAATGGCGTGAACAAATTGCAAACGCGGTCTGTAGGCATTATAAAGATGTCACTGAAAAGATTCAGCCACTTCTAGCGGTTGCTACGCCGAGTGTGGTTTACCGTCTGTAACCGAAAGTGCTCCTTCCTCGGATTTCGGAGCCACAATTTTGGTAGCCTAACGTGAAGATATATTTACCAAGGCCTGTAACTCACCGACGGCTAGTATTCGATTATCAACCACTGGTTAAAGAACGTTGGTTTTATATTATACTTTGCGCGGTATAAGACTACAACATTTCAATATAATTATAAAATTACTTAATTTGATTTCGCATAATTTTAGTTTGTTTCGTCACGTAAAAGTTGCTACTGCGATTGGTATATAAAAATCATCACTATTTCTTCTTTTAGTTGTGTTGATTATGCTCCTACCTTTCTTCGGAAAGAGGCCTATGTCCCTGCAACGGGTCTCTTACAGGCTGAAGAAGATAATTATGAAATAATCAAAGTATTTTCATGTTGTAAAGGTATTGTTATACATGTAACGTTTCTTACAATATACGTCCGTGAATAAATATGGTAAAATAAGTCGTCCAAGTGTGAATCGGACTCGCGCTTCGAGGATTCCGTTACCAGAGGTACATAAAGTATACGCCGCGGCGTCCAAGTACGCCGTACAAAATAAAGATGGGCGCCGTGAGGCACTTATACTTACGACTCGATATATTATTTAAACATATTTTAAGCAATTGTTTACTGTATTATATTGGCCAAAAATTAAGCACATAATATTTATTTTTTTATGTCATTAGTGGCAGACGAACGGGTGGGTCACCTGATGTTAAGTAATCACTACCGTCCATGGACGCTAACAACACCAGAGGAGTTGCAAGTGCGTTGCCACCCTTTGGGGAAGGGTTAGGGGAGAAAGAGGGAGAGGAGAAAGAAGAAGAGAGAGGAGGTGGACCTCCGTCGCTCTCGCTGACCGAACGAAATGCAACAATGCAAGCACTGTTACTTCACGTCGGTTTTCTATGAGAAGGTGGTACTACCCCGGGCGAGCCGAACCATTCATGCTGAAACCAGTAATAGTTTCAGCGTGACTCTACCACCATTACTATACATACATATATATTATATAATATACTGGTAGCCATTTAATAAGACATAATATTAAAAAATTGGCTAGTTTTTAAAAACCTGATCCGACATTTTGAAATCCGGGTCTTAAAAAATCAGCCGAGGGGTTAATTTATGAAAATACAATATACTGTATCAAACATGTTGTCAAATGCTTTTTTTTTTGTTGATTTTATTTTTGGCATCCAATCTTCTACATTATTACTGCTATTATAGAGAAGATAATAATATTACAAGTGTCATGTGTACAAGTAAATTCCATGCTCTAACAAGCTGGTGGCCGTCTTGTTAGAAATTTCCAGGGAGTTTTTGTGGCAAGCAAGAACCGATATACCGTGGTTTTATTTCCCATTCACTTCACACGTGCACAATAACCGAACTGTATTACGTAAAATATAATCAATATTACAAAATATAGAACCGAATAGCACATGAATAAAATATAAAAACCAGTACATGACATTCCAAGAACCCGTGAAAAAAACACTTGCTAAATCTTATAAAATATTAAGAGGTAATCTCCTGAGATAGAAAAGTGTGGCAACACTAACGTATACTGACGTGAAATAACAGTGCTTCCATTGTTGCGTTTCGTTAGGTCATTGAGAGCGCCGGAGGCCCACCTCCCCTCCCCTCTCCTCCTCTCCCTCCCCTAATCCATTCCCCCAAAAGGGTGGCAACGCACTTGCGACTCCTCTGGTGTTGTTAGTGTCCATGGACGGTGGTGATAACTTAACAGCGGGTGACCAACCGGTTCGTTTGCCACTTATGACATTAAAAAAAAAATATACTATGATTTTAGCGGGACAACCCTTTTCTCCGTAAACCCTATCCAATCAACACCCATCACCCCGTCAAATCACCTCCCAATCTCGCCTATCAGATACGTGACCTGGAGATTCTATCGGAAAATCTGATATTCGTATTTTGATGTAAATAACCCGTTGAGATTCAACTCACATACGGTACTTACTTAATAAGGTAATTGAAATATATTCTGATATTGCGAAAAAAACAAATAAAATTTTTGCCCAAGAAGTTTTGATAAACATTCGCATGTCAGATATTTGTTAGATTATTTCTAGACTTTGAATTTTTTTTTATATTTTTCATAACATTTAGCACGTGTTGAGCGAGTCTTAAACAATAAATAACATTTATTTTTATAAGAAAAGAAAATATTTAAGATTTAAACTTTAGATTTCAAATGATTTTATATATACAGGTTTACATTATGTAATTTCATTTCAAAATGAGCTAAATCCAATTCAAACCGTTACTCTTAGAATAATAACGCATAGAAACCAAATCTGCGCATAAAATTTGACGCTACTAAATTGGAGCCAGAAATGGCTCCTACGCCTGCCCGTTCCATAGTCTACAAGGTCACGTCGTTCCGAACGCATCTCTCAGAAAATAAATAATTATGACGGTTTGTGCAATTAAATGCTGTCACAATACATCTGAAAATCATAAGAAGTGTGTTAACATCATTTTTCGCATATAAGCTATCAACATATTATAGTATTTCAACGATTTACGTTAATAAAAACAATTGCTTTATTCCATGTTTTGTAAATGCTCAGTGTCCAGATAACGAAATTACTTTCCCATTTTAATTGACGTTAGTGTTGAGATTAATTATTTTTTATTAAAGGAACATATTGAATTAATTAGGTATTGTATGTATAAGTAAAAAACGCATGCCATTATGTAGTTTACAAATATTACATACTTGAGAATGAGTTCGTTAAAAGTTGACGTCTAAATAAACTTTATCATTATATATATATTTGTTTTAACCTTCAATCAATAATAATATTAATAAAATCTTAACATTTATTGCGTTTTGTTGTTCAAAGGATTCCTACTGATCCTAAGTAATTACAACACTAACCCCCATATACTTAGTCGTTTCTTCGACCTCGATTACGTTGTTGTATGGAATGTATGGTATATAACATCAAAATTGTTTCTTTAAGTGTTGAATTTAGGCCGAAGTAATGACTAGGAAGACGAGGTAAGCAAAAAAATAAAATACAAAAAAACACGCGTCGGTTTAAGAAATAATACTTTTCATTTTCCCCGGTTGTTTGCAACCTAAATTTTAGAGGCAACCCTTTTTTATCGTGGTGTTCGTGTGTACTCGTGTAATCGCTTGCACCCATGTACGATATTATGCTTCACTTTTGTAGTCACCTAAAGTAGCGAACTATCATTCTATGCGTTATTATTCTAAGCCGTTACTAATATTTTAATTTATTTTTCAAAATCTTTAAATTTTGTACATGTAAAATAAGAATATTAAAAAAAAATTACTGAGACCCTTATAAACGACAAAAATTCAACTTCGCTCTCGGTGTATAAAAACTATCAATCTTAAAGTAATTAAACATGTTATGTGAACCCTTAAAATTGGATTTAGCTCATTAGCATTTGTATATACAATCTATATCGTATAGAAAGAATTTTAGTAATTATATATAATATAATAATAGTAATTTCCTAGTTTATTTCATATGTATTTTAAAATATGACGTGAAGGATGCTAGAACTCCTTAAAACAGTTATTAAATATTAATTTGTATTTTTTTTATATATTCCTATTTAACAAACAAAGTATCTGTGACAGTTCCCATAAAGCTTGCTTTTAGCTATACCGTGTTATTACAAACAAGTTAAATACGTATTGAATACTTGTTTTATAAAAGTTCGGGTACTTTCGTATTAAATGCACCGCGCTCGCCGAACGTTCGACATCTTGTAGTTTTATCTCTGTTTAGTTTGGTTAGGTTAGACTTGCGAAAAAGGGTAACGCGAGCTTGCCGTGGCAGCGATCGGCAAGCGTGGTGCATTTAATACGAAAATACGCAAACTTTTTTAAAGCAAATATTCAATACGTTTTTAACTTTTTTCTAATAACACGGCTAGAGTCCAATGTGATGACCTCCGGCTGCCGTATAAGGGGCCTGGGGGCGATGGACACGGGCGTGTCCGTGAGCCTGGCAGCTTAAACTGCACAGGCCCATATAGTTCGTCAGGGGGTGTCTAACACCCACTCTTCCTTTGAGGGGTCTACCATTTTAGACCCTTCAGACCGCAGACTCAGTGTCAGTCGGCAGTCCCCGTTAGTCCGTGCGAATCGGACATAATCCATCCTCAGTTGCCGACAGGATGGGTATCTATTAGTGATCTCCCCATGTAAAAAAATGCTAGTCAATTATGCTGAGTTAAATTCTATCCGCTAATAATAAATTTATATAAATAAAAACGAATTGCCGAATGTTAAATTAAATTAAAATAAGAGTAAGGAGCAAAACACGCTTTTTTTTATTATGTCATAGGAGCCAAACGAACAGGCATGTCACCTGATGTTAAGTGATCACCGCCGTCCATAGACACTAACAACACCAGGGGAGTCGCTAATGCGTTGCCAGCCTGTGTTTTGAGGAGGGGACGAGGAGAGGGGTTGAGAGGGGATGGGAGGTGGTCCTCCGGCGCTCTCACGACCCATTCTTGCTGAAACCTGTAATAGCTTCAGCGTGGCTCTACCACCTTTTTTTTTTACGTGGGGAATTCCCTTATGGTTACACCACCCTCTTGGGGGAGAGAGTGGGTTATGTCCGTCTCGCACGGACTAAAACCCCACGGTGTACGTCTACCGCTAAGTTGGGGCGGCACGAGATCTCTATAGACCTTATCGTGCCTCCCCAGCGGTTGGCCCAGCAGCGATATTGCTGCCGCCGGGCCTCGTCCTGTGCCGCAAAGTAATCGATTGTGGTAATAATAAGTTAATCTTTAGCGTATGTTCATTTTTTTAAAAATACATTTATAGTTAAATACCAATAGTGTCAATCTCTTCAGGTTCAACCGTCAATCAAGGAACGCGTTTTTAATTCTTTTTATTGTTTCAGTTATTAATATTGCGCTCTTTCTTTAATTACTTATAGACCTTGTTATAAAATATGCGGTGATATTTTAGGAGTATATATATGAAGTGAGAGAAAAATAGGAGAACTATAAACCAAGAGAGATAGATAACAAAAATATAATAAGAATAGTGATTGAAAGACAAATAACGCGTTAGAAAAGGACAAAGGGATTTTAATGGTTAAATCATTTCTGTCAAGTGCATATATTTACAGACGCAGTTATCTTTATATTTAAACGAAGTTAAATGAAAAATTATGGTTCATAAATTGATAAAAGAAATCTAACAGATATAATCTTTTTTTACCTCGCTTAGCGTTAATTGCGATGGCAGGCGATAAGTAACATGTTAGAGTAATAATTATTTCGAAACTATCAAGATAAAAGAAATTTCATAAGGTTAATGTTGAATAATTGCAAAAGTGAACGAAAGAGATAAGAATTTCTGTCTATATCATGATGGTAAGTTATCAAATATTGCCATTAGATAAGTTTAATTTTAAGAAAAATGATTAAATTAATAATTATTATCACAGCGTCTTTAACAACGGTAAATTATTTTTTCCATTTATTTACTTTTTTTTATTGTAGGGGGCAAACGAAGAAGCGGGTCACATGATGGTAAATTATCACCGCCGTCCATACACAGTAGCAACACCATGAGAGTCGCAAATGCGTCGCCGGCCTTTTAAAGGAGATGGGCGTCTAGAGCTCTCACTGACCGAACGAAATGCAACAATGCAAGCACTATTACTTCACGTCGGTTTTCCGTGAGAGGGTGGTAGTACCCCGGGCGTGCCGAACCTGTTACGCTGAAACCAGTACTAGCTAAAGCGTTGCTTTACCACCTACATACATCTACACCTACATATATTCTTGATCACCATCATTATCAGCCTGTAAGATACCCACTGCAGGCCCATAGACCTCTTCCCGAAATAAAGTATGGTCGTAATCACCACGCCAACCAACGAAGTATTAGCGATTTCAAAATCTGAGAAATCCACAGTTCTACATGTTCCCACATATAGTTACAAGAACATTTTTGAGGTTCTGATTTCCCCATAGTGTTTTTCTTCACCGTCAATCGATAGTGTTATCAAATTAAATTTCCAAAAAATTCGTTGGCACATACCGGCGTTCGAATCAGCGGATAACGGATTGATATTCCACCGCCGGACCACCAAGACGAGGCAGAATGATGGCTGGTGGATCTAGATGTTGACAGAGTAATAGCCGCATACAGGATAACGGGGCGTGGTGGGTACACACCGCGGTTCGAACCTGCGGACATTAGATTGATATACCACCGATGAAATCACGACAACAAGATCTCCAGACTTAGATTACCCCTAAACTATTGAACAGGTTATAACTTCTTTCCAGATTCAAGCATCACACGGTCACGCCCCAGTCGGGCAATACGTCCACGTTGCAGCGGTACCATATCCAATATTAAACCATCCAAATCCCCCACCACCAGCCTACCAAACGTACCAACCTTATCAACCAGCACCACCGAAAAGTGCACCAGTAATGGCTCCAACAGTGCCTGCAACAGCACCACCATTAGAAATCCCAGCAATCGAATCTTTAAAACCATCGACAAAACAGGAACAGAAATTACCAAACAGACATAAGCCTTTAGACTCGAACGTGCTGAATAATTTAGCTATTGCATTACAATTGTTGATTGTAAGCAATATACTAAATAGGCCAACGCAGGATACAGACCCTGAAATTGCAGCAAACTTAGCACTGTCAGCGCTTGATGGGCAAGATCATGTTTTACCAACTCCATACAGTTCTCCAGTACCTTTATTTATCGATCCACCTTATGTTTTGGAATCTTCAGCATACGCTTTAGAACCAAGGACTCGATATATCGTCCAAGAATCACCGCCAATACCAAATTCCAAATATTTGGGCTCGTCGTCTTCAATAGTAGATTCACATATTTATACGTCACAGCCACCAAGGCCATCTCCTAGGTCAAGTGCTGGTTTGATGTCACCTTACGAATCATTGATTACCAGCTCTGAACACTTATTATCATCATCCTATGGACCATACTCGAAAAAAGATTTCAGATCTCCATATGCAATGATGTCGGAAAGTAAAGACTTATTTTCTATTAGTGATTTGTTTTAATTTATGAAAGTTTTAATTTATTTCAATCGTGTATAATTTATTTCTTTATTTATTTAAATAAACTCTATTATTTTGTATAAGTGTTTTTTATTATGTTTTTGTAAAATCCCCAATTATTTCCGGTATGGGACCCCAAAATAACTCAAAATTAAGTTATAGTTATGCAAGCTAGGTTAAGGAGCTGAGTTTTAAGTAAATTCTAGCAAACACAAATACGAATATTTGGTAAGCTGTCCCAATTAACACAAGGGCATATATTAAATTTAACACTATTAAAAATGTCCTTGAAGGAACAATAACACGTTCTTTCCTTTTCCACGCTCGCCTATCAGATGTCATCTCAGTCAACACACCTTTTACACACATATCATTTTTCACACAATCCATCCATCCTTTTTTCGGTCTTCCTCTACTCTTATATCCAATGAACACAAGAGCATATTTTAAATTTAGCACTATTAAGAATGTCCTTGAAGGAACAATAACGCGTTCCAATGAAATCAGCGATGGTCAATAAAATATATTTTGAGTAAGTTTTCGCTATTAAATAATACCTGTATATTAAATTTGAATGGTATAGGAACTCATAATATAAACACAAGATCTAAAATAAAAATCACTATATCCCTACCTGAACACAAATCAGTAGAGTTCGAACAGTTTCGAATATGCGGCGTCATAAATTATGAACAATATACCTCCTCCATTACAGATAAAAAGCAAATTTATATTTAAGAAATTAATTAACCAACAAATTCTTAATCAACGAATATTAGGGCATTTATAATTACATTTTCATTAATAGATTTGATGCATAATTTACAATAAGATATAACTTTATATTGCAAGGTTTTTTCTATTCTCTCTGATTACATTATTTTTATTTGGGTCTCTTAATTATTTATATGTATTTATAGATAAGTATTTTAAGTATATGTTTACGACTTGGGCGCAAAATAAATAAGTAATGTTTACTTGTATTTTAGAACGGGAAATCTGAGGCCTGGCTGAAAACCAGCGCCGTTTTCAAAGGCGACAATACGCTGACGCCAGGTCTCTTTGTCATAATATTACTTTTTGAAGATTAAGGTTTTTTTGTACACTTATAATATGCCAATAAATAGGAAGTAAGAATTCCTAAGGGATTATTCTAGTGTAGACTAAAAAAACAAAGTCTTTTCATTAACTTCTTTAGGAAGGAATTGTTATAAGTATTTTTAAAAAGTTTATTCAAGTTTTTTTTTATCTTTATTTTTGGCAACTAATCTTCTAGATTATTACTGCCATTGCCGAGTAGTTAATAATATTACAAGTTCTTTCATTCCATTTTTGGCAACCAGTCTTCTAGTAGACTATTACTGCCATTGTCAAGTGAGTATCGGTATTACAAGCTTCTTGATATAATTTCAATGAACTAACAAGATGGTGGTGGCCATATTATTTTCCATCCACTTCACTTATGCACAATAAACATATAGAGTCAATATAGAGTCAAGTAACACAAGATTATGAATAAAAATTTTTTTTACAAAAAAAAAATAAACCGCCTTCGATGTGAAAAACTAATAAGGCACTAAAAAGCGAAAAATAACTGAATTATTAAATTAACCAAATTAAATAAAAAATATTGATATTTGCGCTACCTAATAATATATTTGAAGTCG